>CAJFCJ010000067.1:13277-71800 GCA_904063045.1 Dimorphilus gyrociliatus
TCAATATCAGCAAACATTTTTGAATAAAATTTATTTGGCATTATCAAAAATGAATTAATATCTTTTTCTAGTGCCTACCCAAATTCTGTTATAGGATATTGATTTTATTCCAAAAAATCATAGTTAGAGAGTGGCCATGTGAGAAAAATTTAGACAAAGAAAATATTGAATTTTTAGGTATTAAAAGTATTACAGTAGTGAAAAACCTACCTATAGTGTGTGCTTAGAAATATCAGCATAATAACATTAGACTTTAGATATTATAGAACTTTAGTAAGCCTCAAATTTTGTAGGAATTTTAATGGTGGAAGATTAGAAAGACATTTATTTAGTACAATTAGGGTCTATGTTTTGAATAAAATTGTAGATAGAATTACATTACAAATAATAAGATTATTCAAGATAATTGTTCAAATTTTCTGGGAAGAGGATATCATTTACATCAAGTAGCCAACAATCATTATTATATCTCTTTACAAAGATATTAGGTTTTTAAACTCTTGTTTATTGCTATTATTTGAATCGAAGTGTAACCCTTGCTTGTTTATTGCATATTTTTGGTTTTTTCTCACATTTTTATATAAAATTTCTATTCCGAATTGTTTTTATTCACCTACAAAATAGGTAGATTTATTTTCAAGTATTTAAACTACATTGTAGATAGAATTAGATTATGAATAATAAGATGGGACACTTGTTGAGAGGAGATTGATAAATAGCTTTCAAAATATACAAAGACATTATATATTGTGAATCATTGGTTTTTAGTTAATCAATATCAGCAAACATTTTTTGAATAAAATTTATTTGGCATTATCAAAAATGAATTAATATCTTTTTCTAGTGCCTACCCAAATTCTGTTATAGGATATTGATTTTATTCCAAAAAATCATAGTTAGAGAGTGGCCATGTGAGAAAAATTTAGACAAAGAAAATATTGAATTTTTAGGTATTAAAAGTATTACAGTAGTGAAAAACCTACCTATAGTGTGTGCTTAGAAATATCAGCATAATAACATTTAGACTTTAGATATTATAGAACTTTAGTAAGCCTCAAATTTTGTAGGAATTTTAATGGTGGAAGATTAGAAAGACATTTATTTAGTACAATTAGGGTCTATGTTTTGAATAAAATTGTAGATAGAATTACATTACAAATAATAAGATTATTCAAGATAATTGTTCAAATTTTCTGGGAAGAGGATATCATTTACATCAAGTAGCCAACAATCATTATTATATCTCTTTACAAAGATATTAGGTTTTTAAACTCTTGTTTATTGCTATTATTTGAATCGAAGTGTAACCCTTGCTTGTTTATTGCATATTTTTGGTTTTTTCTCACATTTTTATATAAAATTTCTATTCCGAATTGTTTTTATTCACCTACAAAATAGGTAGATTTATTTCAAGTATTTAAACTACATTGTAGATAGAATTAGATTATGAATAATAAGATGGGACACTTGTTGAGAGGAGATTGATAAATAGCTTTCAAAATATACAAAGACATTATATATTGTGAATCATTGGTTTTTAGTTAATCAATATCAGCAAACATTTTTTGAATAAAATTTATTTGGCATTATCAAAAATGAATTAATATCTTTTTCTAGTGCCTACCCAAATTCTGTTATAGGATATTGATTTTATTCCAAAAAATCATAGTTAGAGAGTGGCCATGTGAGAAAAATTTAGACAAAGAAAATATTGAATTTTTAGGTATTAAAAGTATTACAGTAGTGAAAAACCTACCTATAGTGTGTGCTTAGAAATATCAGCATAATAACATTTAGACTTTAGATATTATAGAACTTTAGTAAGCCTCAAATTTTGTAGGAATTTTAATGGTGGAAGATTAGAAAGACATTTATTTAGTACAATTAGGGTCTATGTTTTGAATAAAATTGTAGATAGAATTACATTACAAATAATAAGATTATTCAAGATAATTGTTCAAATTTTCTGGGAAGAGGATATCATTTACATCAAGTAGCCAACAATCATTATTATATCTCTTTACAATCTTGGAATGAACCAGTCTATCATTTACTATGACAGAAGAGGCCATATTATTTTCACTGTCTTGAACATTCTTAAAGAAATGAAAATTTTTTTGGTAAACAATACCAAGTAATCCTCCATTTTTCTTGTTTGCCAATTGTGTTTGAATGATAATATCTAAAAATTCTCCAACTACAAGCTTCTTTGATTTTTTTACTGAGAAAAATTCAGATTTAGAGTGGTTCTGTTTCTTTATTCCAACTACAAATATATTATTCTCAGGTGCTAGAGTCACAGTAAAATCTCCAATTTGAATTGGTTTTTTTGTAGAATGCCAGTCTTGATATTTTTGATCCTGAATGTACACTCCATCTAGAGCAATGGTCAAATTATGATTATTTAAAGAAAAGACAATCTGATGCATATAGTAGTCATCTTTTAGAACACCAATACAGTAATATTTTGTTTGAAATCTTTAAAAATTTTCAATTTCCTGTAATAAGTTGAAGAAACATCAAACAAATTGCTTCATTCCCAACCATTCTTATCCTTTACAAAACAGAAAATGTGGATCACCACCACCACCACCTTGACTTAAAATAGATATGGTACTTGTAAAACTTTTATAGTATGATGAAGGACAATTATAGCGTAATATCTTTTCTTCAAGACCTTCAGTTTCACCATCACTTACAATTGATAATGTCAAAGTTACTGTTTGTGATGATCCTAAATTTGAAAATGATGTGGCACCAGTACCTGAATAATCTGGATCAACTTGTATACTGAAAGAGAAAAAAGAGCAAATTGATATTTACTAAAAGGATCAATCATTTCATACCTGCAAGTATGACCTGGAAAACCTCCCTTGATTTTTATTTCTACTTCATCCCCTTCATTAAATTCCACTCCATTATCAAAAATAAATCTTGGTGGGGATGTCAATGCAGAATATTCTAAAAATATTAATTAATTGTTACAAAAATTAATATATTCCAGTAAAATTTGTAAAAAAACAAACAATCAAAATTCAAAACAAAAGACATACCAAATTGACAAAATACAACTGTCAGGCAGATTAAGAAATTCATAGTTCTTTCTTTCATCTTAAAATGCAGAATAAATACTCACATTGCTTTTATAGAAAATTTTAACAAAGAATGTAATATATTCATATTGCTATTTGTTAACTATGATTAATCAGATTAAAATGAATATCCTATTACAGTATTTGGGTAGGCACTAGAAAAAGATATTAATTCATTTTTGATAATGCCAAATCAATTTTATTCAAAAAATGTTCTTTTTTATAGCCAAAAATTCATTACATTCTTTGTTAAAATTTTCTATAAATGTATTGTATTTGTAGGAATTTCTGGTTTGTCACAACTGTAATTGTCCTTTCCAATCATTTACCAACTTGCCAAAGTACTGGTCCAAATAGAACCTTTAAAGTTCGTCCACAAATAGTCTAACAAAGGCAATTTCAGTAGAAATTAATAAACAAAACACTAGTATTACATCCAAAGAATATGTATTGAGTAAAATGAGCTTCTAGTTCTAAACAAGCTAGTTTAAACAACTAGCTGATGGTTAGAAAACTGAACTATCAACTGTTAATTTTGTTAAGTTCTATGATATGGAAAGTTTAAATATTATTATGCTGATATTTTTAAGCACACACTATAGGTAGGTTTTTCACTACTGTAATATTTTTAATAGCTAAAAATTCAATATTTTCTTTGTCTAAATTTTTCTCATATTCCTACTCACTAACTATGATTATTTGGAATAAACAAGTGTCCCATCTTATTATTCATAATCTAATTCTATCTACAATGTAGTTTAAATACTTGAAAATAAATCTACCTATTTTGTAGGTGAATAAAAACAATTCGGAATAGAAATTTTATATAAAAATGTGAGAAAAAACCAAAAATATGCAATAAACAAGCAAGGGTTACACTTCGATTCAAATAATAGCAATAAACAAGAGTTTAAAAACCTAATATCTTTGTAAAGAGATATAATAATGATTGTTGGCTACTTGATGTAAATGATATCCTCTTCCCAGAAAATTTGAACAATTATCTTGAATAATCTTATTATTTGTAATGTAATTCTATCTACAATTTTATTCAAAACATAGACCCTAATTGTACTAAATAAATGTCTTTCTAATCTTCCACCATTAAAATTCCTACAAAATTTGAGGCTTACTAAAGTTCTATAATATCTAAAGTCTAAATGTTATTATGCTGATATTTCTAAGCACACACTATAGGTAGGTTTTTCACTACTGTAATACTTTTAATACCTAAAAATTCAATATTTTCTTTGTCTAAATTTTTCTCACATGGCCACTCTCTAACTATGATTTTTTGGAATAAAATCAATATCCTATAACAGAATTTGGGTAGGCACTAGAAAAAGATATTAATTCATTTTTGATAATGCCAAATAAATTTTATTCAAAAAATGTTTGCTGATATTGATTAACTAAAAACCAATGATTCACAATATATAATGTCTTTGTATATTTTGAAAGCTATTTATCAATCTCCTCTCAACAAGTGTCCCATCTTATTATTCATAATCTAATTCTATCTACAATGTAGTTTAAATACTTGAAAATAAATCTACCTATTTTGTAGGTGAATAAAAACAATTCGGAATAGAAATTTTATATAAAAATGTGAGAAAAAACCAAAAATATGCAATAAACAAGCAAGGGTTACACTTCGATTCAAATAATAGCAATAAACAAGAGTTTAAAAACCTAATATCTTTGTAAAGAGATATAATAATGATTGTTGGCTACTTGATGTAAATGATATCCTCTTCCCAGAAAATTTGAACAATTATCTTGAATAATCTTATTATTTGTAATGTAATTCTATCTACAATTTTATTCAAAACATAGACCCTAATTGTACTAAATAAATGTCTTTCTAATCTTCCACCATTAAAATTCCTACAAAATTTGAGGCTTACTAAAGTTCTATAATATCTAAAGTCTAAATGTTATTATGCTGATATTTCTAAGCACACACTATAGGTAGGTTTTTCACTACTGTAATACTTTTAATACCTAAAAATTCAATATTTTCTTTGTCTAAATTTTTCTCACATGGCCACTCTCTAACTATGATTTTTTGGAATAAAATCAATATCCTATAACAGAATTTGGGTAGGCACTAGAAAAAGATATTAATTCATTTTTGATAATGCCAAATAAATTTTATTCAAAAAATGTTTGCTGATATTGATTAACTAAAAACCAATGATTCACAATATATAATGTCTTTGTATATTTTGAAAGCTATTTATCAATCTCCTCTCAACAAGTGTCCCATCTTATTATTCATAATCTAATTCTATCTACAATGTAGTTTAAATACTTGAAAATAAATCTACCTATTTTGTAGGTGAATAAAAACAATTCGGAATAGAAATTTTATATAAAAATGTGAGAAAAAACCAAAAATATGCAATAAACAAGCAAGGGTTACACTTCGATTCAAATAATAGCAATAAACAAGAGTTTAAAAACCTAATATCTTTGTAAAGAGATATAATAATGATTGTTGGCTACTTGATGTAAATGATATCCTCTTCCCAGAAAATTTGAACAATTATCTTGAATAATCTTATTATTTGTAATGTAATTCTATCTACAATTTTATTCAAAACATAGACCCTAATTGTACTAAATAAATGTCTTTCTAATCTTCCACCATTAAAATTCCTACAAAATTTGAGGCTTACTAAAGTTCTATAATATCTAAAGTCTAAATGTTATTATGCTGATATTTCTAAGCACACACTATAGGTAGGTTTTTCACTACTGTAATACTTTTAATACCTAAAAATTCAATATTTTCTTTGTCTAAATTTTTCTCACATGGCCACTCTCTAACTATGATTTTTTGGAATAAAATCAATATCCTATAATAGAATTTGGGTAGGCACTAGAAAAAGATATTAATTCATTTTTGATAATGCCAAATAAATTTTATTCAAAAAATGTTTGCTGATATTGAATAACTAAAAACCAATGATTCACAATATGTAATGTCTTTGTATATTTTGAAAGATATTTATCAATCTCCTCTCAATATGGTTTAATATAAACCATATTGCAATAGAAAAGAACAGATATTGTTTGTAGAATATTGCTGACGAATGTATGTGTACAATGTTCAAAAGAATTTCTGATCAAATATAAAGATCTCCTATTCTCAATTGATCCAATACTTCATCATGCTTACCACATCACAACAGAAGTAGTTTTCTCAAAGCTAGAAACTGTCACTTGCTGTTAATCTTATTGTAAGAAAGGGGCCTATAGAATCAGGATTGCAAGAAAAGCAGCTGTATTAAGAAGAATCTGCTGAAGTTAGTCTTTTCACTGGATCAATTACGAATTTACATATTCTGTTCCCATTATTTGGAAATTTCCCAAGAAGAATATGAAATTGCTGTAGTCTATTGTCTTGATATTAATTATTAGTATTATTAACTAATGATTTCCATTCTACATTATTTATTGATTTACTTAGTTAACATTTTCATTTACATTGAGTAATATATTGTAATAGTAATAAATATGTAGTATACTTAAGCCATAATAAGGTTTATGGAGAAAACATCCAAAAGAGAAAACGTCCACAGGAGAAAACATCCACAACTGAGGAGAAAATGTCCATAGTGAAAGAGAATTTTTCTTTTTAAAACCTTTGGAGATTAAGATGAAAAGGAAAATTGAGAGAATAAATATATAATTTGTATTTATGATATTATGATATGTTGAAAACAAAAACTAAAAACTACAAAACAAACTGCAAAAAAATTATAAAAGACTAAGTTTATAACATGGTAACAAGCTAAATGAATGAGTTATGATGCAATATAAATGCTGGCTGCCTTTTCCAATAAATCTGATGCAGATATTAATCTGACCTCAAATTGCTCCCATAAGCCAAAAATCTGAGTTTGAATTTTCTGATAAGGCTTTCTCTGTTGTCTACATATCTTTTTCTCACTTAATAATTTCTTGTACAATGTAATCAACTCTGCTTCTCTCTTTAATTCATCAATGATAACATACAATGAAGAATTGGCATGGATATTCCTGTTTAATCTATTGTACCATCCTTCCAGGTCATTGTTGGTTCTGATTGCTTCACCATATATTGACCAGGTATGTGGTGGGTAATATCCATATAGCCACTGGTTCTTGATGTAATCAATAAATGGTCCTAAATGAGTTGAGGTTGTCTGTTCAATGTTTTTGAATGCATTTTCAATGATGTTTGATGGCAAAAATGGTAATGTCATTATTTTTTTCATTGCATGGTAACACTCTCCTGTTGCCTTATATTCACAAGAGTAGCCCAATTCCTAAAATTATTACATTTCTTAATTTTTTTGCAACAGATGATGATAAAAGTTACCTGAATTTTCCTATATACAGATTGGGTCCAGTGAAAGACACATCCTCTAATTATAACCTCAGGATAAACAGATGATAATGCTCTCCAGATACCTTTTTCAAAATCCACCACAAATTTCATTGGGAAATGTTGATTGATCAGCTCCCTAATGGACTTTTTCTAAGAATTTTACTACTTAAAAAAATTGAAATTAAAAGTATGTATACCTGAAATAATTTCTTATAAGCTGTCTTTTTCTTCAATCCCATAAATGCAAACAGTAATGGAACTTGTTTCATTTCTCCATGTTTTTTGATGAACCCATGAACTGTGAACAATTGGTAAAATGGGTCTCTGACACATTTAAATGTTCCATCCAAAAACCATATCTTTCCTTTAGACAGTAGTTCAATTTGTTTTGGAGTTGAAAAAATTATTATTCTGTCATCTTTCATTTTAATATCTTTTACCAGAAACTCATCTGGTATAAATGATATTTCAAAATTTGAGTGAATATCTGTCAGCTCTTCTGGCTGAAATCTTCTTTTTGTCCAATTTGCCAACCTGGCACAGTTATCCATTGATGGAATAGCATCTTCACAATCACAATGATGTTTTAATACTTCCTCAGCTAAGTGTTTTCCAGAAGAGAAAGTTTCAATTTCACACAATTGTTTAATTTTATTTTTAGTTAAAATTTATAGAAACAATCTTTAAAATCAGGACAAACTGGTGAAAGATTGTTAGAGTGAGCTTTTCAATAGCCCTACACAACATTTTTAAACATTTTAAATGTTGGTAATTTTTAAAAAATGAATTGGTTGAACAATTTAACTTTGGCAAAGGATTTGAACATCATATTGTATTATAGGTACAAATGCCGTTACTAAACAAAGAAGTAGTATTGTAATAAAAAAGATATATCAATGTTTAACCGTAAGCGAAATTTTTAAAGGAAAGGAAATGGATTCGTATCTTTCAATTGTTATAAGTAATGGAATACAGGTGGAAAATAGTAATAAAAATGTTAGACTTGTTCCTAAAGTTGAGCAATAAGCACTTTCTCTCTACAATTTATTTTTATTTCTGAAAATAATATGGCTAACGTGTCAAATGGAATTTCTTGGAATAAATCTCATATGCTCTGCAAATGGCATAAATTCACTACTTATATTACTCAGTGACGTAGATATATTTTGATTCTTATAGAATCTTTTTCATAAATTCTTAATGTAAAAAATAAAACATTTAAAAGATCTTCTCATTCAAATTTCATATGTTCATATATTACTTGAGAGTAGGATATTGCCATTTTGCCTGTTTGTGATAGTTGATATAAGGAAAATTAGATATTCAGTAATGAACTGATTTTGAAATGATAAGAATGTTATTGACATCATATTTTGTAATTGACAAAAGTTTTCTTGATATTTTATTATTTGAGGTTGTTTAAGAATGAACACTTGATAGCATATACTTTCAATACTGTTCATGTTCTTACCAAGGCATTCAATTGTTTGAGTTGTTTTATGACAATTTATAGTTATTTTCCCATATCCCTGTAATACAATATGGTGTCTTGGAGGTACAGAGTGGTTGACCACAGAACAAAACATATTCTCTACAAACTTTTCAACAATTTGACAATTCGTAACATCTGTTTCATTTTTTGAACAAATTAAATGTGATATAAAGATATAATTTAGCTCTCCAAAGTTCAAACGATTAAGAAATGCAATATCTTGTCTAATAAATATTTTACCCATTGAAAAGCCAAAATGTTTACATAATAAATGAACATCATTTGATTGAAAAACTTGGATAAGACAGTAAATTTTTTGAATAGAAACTTGAAAACATCCAATGTAGTGTGTAAAATTATGCTTCTGACCATAATCTTCTTTCAGCTCATCAAATTTCGTAACCAGATGACTGTCCTAAAATTTCTGCAAGTAGGTAGGTAATGCCTATAAGACCCAAAATCTTTCAGCCAGCACTCTTTACTCAGCTTATTATATTCCACACTTGTGCAAAAATGATCAGTTATACACGATTGAATACAAACATCTAATTGAATATTTGCTATGATTCTCGTACCCTTTTCATTTTCCATTTTAAAAAATTACAAGTAGTGGTTGACAGCCATTTAGATACCATACAAGGTCTTCTTTTACAAACATAGATTCAATAAAGTTTCCATATTCATTCAAAGACCCATTATCAATGTTTTCTCCTTCCAATTTGTCTACAACTTTCATTAGTGGAGTATCTAATACTTGTTCTCTATAGAAGTTTATTTCAACTGGTGTGATTTTTAGTTTCATAATCTGGGCTTGGATTTCAGTTATGTCTTCATCATAATCATTGTCTAGATTGTCATCTAAACAATCATCTAATTCTTCTAAGTCCTCTGTATCAATATAAAAGCATTTAAGCATATCCTTTCTTTCTGCTAATTGGGGAACTGTATTGCCATTTTGTTTTTCTTCATTTAATCTTTCCTTAAGTAAATTACGAAAATCAATTACTTCATCAGTTTCACCAATTCTTGATATCCAGTCTGCTCTATTAGTTCTTCCTGGTATGTATATTATTTCAAAATCCATATCCATAAGTGCCATCACCCATTTAACAGTACTTGTATTCAGTTTGTTTTGTACAAATGTTTGTACCAAATTTTGGTGATCAGTGTAGAGAAAAAATTTCTTATACTGTAGATAATGGGAGAATTTTTGTACTGCCCAATATACTGCAAAAGCCTCTTTTTGATAAGCTGCATATCTTAGTTGTGTATTGATTAGGAGCTTGGAAGCAAAAGAAATTGGTTTTCTTATTTTCTTTCCATCTTCTTCCCATTCTTGTTCTAGAACTGCACCAACTGCATAATTAGAAGCATCTGTTGTTAAATAGAATGATTTAGTAAAGTCTGGCAGTTGAAGGATTGGGGGCTCTGTCATTGCATTCCTTAGTGTTTCATAAGCTTCCTCTGCTTTTTTTGTCCATTTCAGTTTTTCTGTCTTTTGGTGTACTTTTAATAATTCTCTCAAATGTTTTGTGATTTTTGCAAAATCTTTAACAAATCTTCTATAATAACCACAAAATGCCACAAAACTCAACAGAGTATTTGCAAACATAGGTAATTTGGCATCTTTTATTTTCGGAATCTTTTCAGGATCAGTTTCAATACCATTCTGTGTAATTCTATGACCAAGGAATTGAACTGATTCTTGTAAGAATGCACATTTGCTCAGTTTAATTCTAAAGTCTTTTTCCTTGATTCTTTCCATAAGTTTCTGTAGAGCTACAAAGTGTTCTTCCAATGTTTTGGTAAAAACTATAATATCATCCATATAATTAATGCAGAAGTTTTCCAATCCATTAATAACAAAATTTGCCATGATATAGCTGAAGTGTGAAGGTGCATTTGCCAAACCAAATGGCATGCAGTTGAATTCAAATAAACCAAATGGTGTGATAAAAGCAGTTTTCTCCTTATCTTCTTCTTTGATTGGAATATGATGAAATGCACTTGTTAAATCCAATATAGAAAAATATTTGTGGCCTCCTCCAAGCTTATCAAATAAGTCTTCCTGATGTGGGATTGGATAACAATTCTTTTTTGATTGCTTGTTAAGTTTTCTGTAATCCACACACATTCTTAATGTTCCTTCTTTCTTTTTCACAAAAACAATGGGTGAAGCCCATTGGCTTTTGCTTGCTCTAATTAGACCATTTTCCAATAATCCATTTAATTGATCCCTGCATTCCTGCTGTTTGTTGGGTGGCAATCTGTATGGTCTTTGTTTGAAAGGCTTTATATCTTCCAATAATTCAATTGCCATTGGTGGAACATCTGGTGAACCAATGTCATTCTGATTTGTAGCAATAATATCTTCATAATTCTTTATCATTTCTTTTAATTCTTCTCTGTTCTTGTCAAGATTATTTTTGGACACATGTAAATAATTGTCAATTTCTAGTGTATTTGAATTAATATTGTGTACATTTTGATTAGACAAATGTTCAAATTCAATACTTTCCAAATGTAATTCTTCTATTTCAGGAGTTACTGGATTTTTCTTTTGTTCTTTTTCCACTTTGATAGTTATTCCATCTTCTAATTCTATGTATTGTGGTTTCATTTCCATTTCCATAGCCAAGTCTTCAGTTTCTTCTTCAGAGGAATTTATGAGAATAACTGAGTCATTGTCAGACTTAGGTATATTTCCAGTCTCTTCATCAGATGAGTCTATAACCATTATGGAATCATTGTCATACTCAATTGTGTTACTAGTCTCTTCTTCAGTTGAGTCTATAACAATCATTGAATCATTATCAGGCTCAGTTATGTTATCAAGCTCTTCCTCAGATGAGTCTATAACAATCATTGAACCATTATCAGAATCAGTTGAATCACTAATTTCATCTTCAGATGAGTTTGTACCATTGATTATATCCAAATCTGAGTCTAGGCTGTGATCTGATTCAATACTTGTTTCTGTATCATAATTTTCAGAAGTACTGGAACTTTCATCTGTGCCATAATTGCTATTTGAATCAAAACCATTGAATCCCTCATAAACTATGCTTGAACCATGAGTGTTGCTTGTATCATAGCCAGTATCTGGATCAGTAACTTCCATTTCTGAGTCCACACTATCTGAAACTTCAGATGGAGTATCAAAAACTTCAGATGGAGTGTCAGAATCTTCAAAATACTGTCCCATCATTCCAACAGTTACTTTTTTTACACTGCCTTGTTTTCCAAATTTTGTTTGGTGATTTTCGTTATATTGCAAAAACTTTCTAACTGGTTGTCCTTTTCTGATAAAGAATGGAAGAGAAACTTGTTTTGTTGCAAAATCAATAAGAGCTCCAGCATTTTCTAAGAAATCACAACCAAGTATTATAGCCATATCTAGTTTTTCCATAATAAAGAATTCTTGTTCCATAATTCTTCCATTAAATTGAATATTCAGTTTTGTTTTTCCTTTTGTCTTTAAAGCATTTCCCTCTGCTGAAGTGATGATTGGTAAGCCAGTAGTTTCTTTCTTGATGAATTTAGAATCCATTAACCTAATTTCTTTTTCTGTAATAAATGACAAAAGTGCTCCTGAATCACATAAAGCAATAACCTCTCTTCCATTATGATTTTTCATTCGAAATTGGAAATCTTTTCTGCCTTTTACCAAAGAAGTACACTTAAAATGTGCGATTTTCTCTTCTTTGAGATTAAATATTGCCATTCTTCCTTTAGAAATTTCAGTTTCATTAGGTTCATCAGGTCCAACATGTATTAGTCTGTTAAAGCTGCCTTTTTCATTATTTCCTGCATTTCCATTTCTTTGTTGTTGAAATCTATTTTGAGAAAAAGGTTTAAATGTATGTTCATTTTGATTTGAGTTACTCTGATTGTTGTCAAATCTCCTTTTGTACTGTTTGAATTCATTTTCGCTTTCTTTTCTTGCATTATCAAAAAATATTTCTGCTCTTTTTGCCAATTTAATATACTGATTAACTGAGTTAATCTTTCCATCTTTTTCCACATGATTAACAATTTTTCCTTTAAGACCATTCCTGAATACAGTTAACAGTTGAAGTTCTCTAACTCTTTCAGTAACACAAGCCATTTCAGTAGTATTGAATGGTAGGAATTTTTCCACAAGTTCTTTACTTCTTCTAACAAAACTTTGGACAGTTTCATCATTGAACTGTCTCAATCTATCAATTTCTTTTTTGTAAGCCATAGGATCTGGATTAAATTCTTCATCCAATGCATCCCAAATTTCATTTTCATTTGCCATGGAGGGTAAACTTTCAATAACATCTCTGGCTCTTCCAGTAGTGTATTTTCTCAGCATTCGAACTCTTTTCTCTTCTGTATCCCAAAGGTTTAATTCACAAGCTGTTTGAAAGTTCCTCTTAAAGGCCCAAGTATCTTTGCTACCAGAATAGGGTCTCAGCAAAGTAGTATTAGGTTTCTCATTAGCATCAATTAGAAGACTTGCAATTGTCTTTTCCAAAGCATTATCTTGAATGCCATCATAACTGAATTTTGGTTGAGTAGGATCAGGATTAACCATACCTTCAGGAATTGTAGCTGCCCCAGTCATCAAATGGTACTTTAAAAAGCTATTACCATCAACTTTGGCTCCACTACTTTTAATTCTCAACATTAATTCATTAATTTTTGAAAGATACTCATCTACTTCCTTGGCTCTGGCTTTGTCATTCTCATAAACCAAAATAACATTCATTGAAGTAGCATTGTGGGCTGTCGACTGCGCCATATTTGTACTTTGTTGTATTGTAATTGTAGGAATTTCTGGTTCGTCACAACTGTAATCGTCCTTTCCAATCATTTACCAACTTGCCAAAGTACTGGTCCAAATAGAACCTTTAAAGTTCGTCCACAAATAGTCTAACAAAGGCAATTTCGGTAGAAATTGATTAACAAAACACCAGTATTTCGTCCAAAGAATATGTATTGAGTAAAATGAGCTTCTAGTTCTAAACAAGCTAGTTTAAACAACTAGCTGACGGTTAGAAAACTGAACTATCAACTGTTAATTTCGTAGGGTTTATATACTCTTTTAAGGGTTGATAGTTCACAAATTTCAATGTTCACAAAAACAAAAGTAACATTTGAAGACAAAGAAAAGTTCTAAATATGGTCATGTTTTTATTGTTTTCCTCTTCTAAATAATAGTTGAATTTCGAAGGTTGGAGAGTTGCATAAGATGTAACAATTTTAGTAGGACAAGTCCAACAATCAAGAAAACATGTAGATTGTATATTTGACCGTTTTTATATTCTACCTTAATAATGATATTCAATTGATTGAGTTAGTAAATTTAGCATCAGCATATAAGGAGGAAGTATATCTGATTAATGCATGTTAAAAAGAACAGTATTGTGTATACAATACTGTTGAATAGTGAATATAATCTAACCTTAGAATTTAAGCATAATTGATAATTAATTGAACTAGTTTTAGTTCGAAATCATAAATTTATGGATTAATAAATTGTAATATTAATGCTAGGTTGCAAATAGCAAATATTCTTTATATAATTCAATAGGTTTTATTACTGCATAATGTGTATGCACTGCCCTATGCGAAACTAGGTCACTACTGCTTATCTTTATCAGTGCTATCTGCATAGTACAATACTGGTTCAATACTACTTCTCTATTGTAGAATATAGCTGACGAATGTATGTGTACACTAAAGTTGAGCAATAAGCACTTTCTCTCTACAATTTATTTTTATTTCTGAAAATAATATGGCTAACGTGTCAAATGGAATTTCTTGGAATAAATCTCATATGCTCTGCAAATGGCGTAAATTCACTACTTATATTACTCAGTGACGTAGATATATTTTGATTCTTATAGAATCTTTTTCATAAATTCTTAATGTAAAAAATAAAACATTTAAAAGATCTTCTCATTCAAATTTCATATGTTCATATATTACTTGAGAGTAGGATATTGCCATTTTGCCTGTTTGTGATAGTTGATATAAGGAAAATTAGATATTCAGTAATGAACTGATTTTGAAATGATAAGAATGTTATTGACATCATATTTTGTAATTGACAAAAGTTTTCTTGATATTTTATTATTTGAGGTTGTTTAAGAATGAACACTTGATAGCATATACTTTCAATACTGTTCATGTTCTTACCAAGGCATTCAATTGTTTGAGTTGTTTTATGACAATTTATAGTTATTTTCCCATATCCCTGTAATACAATATGGTGTCTTGGAGGTACAGAGTGGTTGACCACAGAACAAAACATATTCTCTACAAACTTTTCAACAATTTGACAATTCGTAACATCTGTTTCATTTTTTGAACAAATTAAATGTGATATAAAGATATAATTTAGCTCTCCAAAGTTCAAACGATTAAGAAATGCAATATCTTGTCTAATAAATATTTTACCCATTGAAAAGCCAAAATGTTTACATAATAAATGAACATCATTTGATTGAAAAACTTGGATAAGACAGTAAATTTTTTGAATAGAAACTTGAAAACGTCCAATGTAGTGTGTAAAATTATGCTTCTGACCATAATCTTGTTTCAGCTCATCAAATTTCGTAACCAGATGACTGTCCTAAAATTTCTGCAAGTAGGTAGGTAATGCCTATAAGACCCAAAATCTTTCAGCCAGCACTCTTTACTCAGCTTATTATATTCCACACTTGTGCAAAAATGATCAGTTATACACGATTGAATACAAACATCTAATTGAATATTTGCTATGATTCTCATACCCTTTTCATTTTCCATTTTAAAAAATTACAAGTAGTGGTTGACAGCCATTTAGATACCATACAAGGTCTTCTTTTACAAACATAGATTCAATAAAGTTTCCATATTCATTCAAAGACCCATTATCAATGTTTTCTCCTTCCAATTTGTCTACAACTTTCATTAGTGGAGTATCTAATACTTGTTCTCTATAGAAGTTTATTTCAACTGGTGTGATTTTTAGTTTCATAATCTGGGCTTGGATTTCAGTTATGTCTTCATCATAATCATTGTCTAGATTGTCATCTAAACAATCATCTAATTCTTCTAAGTCCTCTGTATCAATATAAAAGCATTTAAGCATATCCTTTCTTTCTGCTAATTGGGGAACTGTATTGCCATTTTGTTTTTCTTCATTTAATCTTTCCTTAAGTAAATTACGAAAATCAATTACTTCATCAGTTTCACCAATTCTTGATATCCAGTCTGCTCTATTAGTTCTTCCTGGTATGTATATTATTTCAAAATCCATATCCATAAGTGCCATCACCCATTTAACAGTACTTGTATTCAGTTTGTTTTGTACAAATGTTTGTACCAAATTTTGGTGATCAGTGTAGAGAAAAAATTTCTTATACTGTAGATAATGGGAGAATTTTTGTACTGCCCAATATACTGCAAAAGCCTCTTTTTGATAAGCTGCATATCTTAGTTGTGTATTGATTAGGAGCTTGGAAGCAAAAGAAATTGGTTTTCTTATTTTCTTTCCATCTTCTTCCCATTCTTGTTCTAGAACTGCACCAACTGCATAATTAGAAGCATCTGTTGTTAAATAGAATGATTTAGTAAAGTCTGGCAGTTGAAGGATTGGGGGCTCTGTCATTGCATTCCTTAGTGTTTCATAAGCTTCCTCTGCTTTTTTTGTCCATTTCAGTTTTTCTGTCTTTTGGTGTACTTTTAATAATTCTCTCAAATGTTTTGTGATTTTTGCAAAATCTTTAACAAATCTTCTATAATAACCACAAAATGCCACAAAACTCAACAGAGTATTTGCAAACATAGGTAATTTGGCATCTTTTATTTTCGGAATCTTTTCAGGATCAGTTTCAATACCATTCTGTGTAATTCTATGACCAAGGAATTGAACTGATTCTTGTAAGAATGCACATTTGCTCAGTTTAATTCTAAAGTCTTTTTCCTTGATTCTTTCCATAAGTTTCTGTAGAGCTACAAAGTGTTCTTCCAATGTTTTGGTAAAAACTATAATATCATCCATATAATTAATGCAGAAGTTTTCCAATCCATTAATAACAAAATTTGCCATGATATAGCTGAAGTGTGAAGGTGCATTTGCCAAACCAAATGGCATGCAGTTGAATTCAAATAAACCAAATGGTGTGATAAAAGCAGTTTTCTCCTTATCTTCTTCTTTGATTGGAATATGATGAAATGCACTTGTTAAATCCAATATAGAAAAATATTTGTGGCCTCCTCCAAGCTTATCAAATAAGTCTTCCTGATGTGGGATTGGATAACAATTCTTTTTTGATTGCTTGTTAAGTTTTCTGTAATCCACACACATTCTTAATGTTCCTTCTTTCTTTTTCACAAAAACAATGGGTGAAGCCCATTGGCTTTTGCTTGCTCTAATTAGACCATTTTCCAATAATCCATTTAATTGATCCCTGCATTCCTGCTGTTTGTTGGGTGGCAATCTGTATGGTCTTTGTTTGAAAGGCTTTATATCTTCCAATAATTCAATTGCCATTGGTGGAACATCTGGTGAACCAATGTCATTCTGATTTGTAGCAATAATATCTTCATAATTCTTTATCATTTCTTTTAATTCTTCTCTGTTCTTGTCAAGATTATTTTTGGACACATGTAAATAATTGTCAATTTCTAGTGTATTTGAATTAATATTGTGTACATTTTGATTAGACAAATGTTCAAATTCAATACTTTCCAAATGTAATTCTTCTATTTCAGGAGTTACTGGATTTTTCTTTTGTTCTTTTTCCACTTTGATAGTTATTCCATCTTCTAATTCTATGTATTGTGGTTTCATTTCCATTTCCATAGCCAAGTCTTCAGTTTCTTCTTCAGAGGAATTTATGAGAATAACTGAGTCATTGTCAGACTTAGGTATATTTCCAGTCTCTTCATCAGATGAGTCTATAACCATTATGGAATCATTGTCATACTCAATTGTGTTACTAGTCTCTTCTTCAGATGAGTCTATAACAATCATTGAATCATTATCAGGCTCAGTTATGTTATCAAGCTCTTCCTCAGATGAGTCTATAACAATCATTGAACCATTATCAGAATCAGTTGAATCACTAATTTCATCTTCAGATGAGCTTGTACCATTGATTATATCCAAATCTGAGTCTGGGCTGTGATCTGATTCAATACTTGTTTCTGTATCATAATTTTCAGAAGTACTGGAACTTTCATCTGTGCCATAATTGCTATTTGAACCAAACCATTGAATCCCTCATAAACTATGCTTAAACCATGAGTGTTGCTTGTATCATAGCCAGTATCTGGATCAGTAACTTCCATTACTGAGTCCACACTATCTGAAACTTCAGATGGAGTATCAAAAACTTCAGATTGAGTGTCAGAATCTTCAAAATACTGTCCCATCATTCCAACAGTTACTTTTTTTACACTGCCTTGTTTTCCAAATTTTGTTTGGTGATTTTCGTTATATTGCAAAAACTTTCTAACTGGTTGTCCTTTTCTGATAAAGAATGGAAGAGAAACTTGTTTTGTTGCAAAATCAATAAGAGCTCCAGCATTTTCTAAGAAATCACAACCAAGTATTATAGCCATATCTAGTTTTTCCATAATAAAGAATTCTTGTTCCATAATTCTTCCATTAAATTGAATATTCAGTTTTGTTTTTCCTTTTGTCTTTAAAGCATTTCCCTCTGCTGAAGTGATGATTGGTAACCCAGTAGTTTCTTTCTTGATGAATTTAGAATCCATTAACCTGATTTCTTTTTCTGTAATAAATGACAAAAGTGCTCCTGAATCACATAAAGCAATAACCTCTCTTCCATTATGATTTTACATTCGAAATTGGAAATCTTTTCTGCCTTTTACCAAAGAAGTACACATAAAATGTGTGATTTTCTCTTCTTTGAGATTAAATATTGCCATTCTTCCTTTAGAAATTTCAGTTTCATTAGGTTCATCAGGTCCAACGTGTATTAGTCTGTTAAAGCTGCCTTTTTCATTATTTCCTGCATTTCCATTTCTTTGTTGTTGAAATCTATTTTGAGAAAAAGGTTTAAATGTATGTTCATTTTGATTTGAGTTACTCTGATTGTTGTCAAATCTCCTTTTGTACTGTTTGAATTCATTTTTGCTTTCTACCAACCATTTTATCACAAGCTACAAGAGGAAACATTCAAAATTTGATTGAAAAAATCACAATAAAAAAACAAACTTGACTTTTCAACATAAATTTGTGGGTGAATATCAAAAGTTGAATTAATTAAGATAAAGTATAGAAAAAAGTTGTCTTTTTTATTTATAAAAGGCCTATAAATGTTTTTTTTTGCTTCTGTCGTGTTTGGTTCAGAATTTTTTCATAAAATAGGAAAATATTACAAATGTACTTTGTTGCATTGTAATTGCAGGAATTTCTGCTTCTTGAGAACAATATTTGTCGTTTTGAATGATTGATGAACTGACAAAAGTACTAGTCCTAATAGAACCCTTTAAGTTTGTCCACAATCAGTCTTAACAAATGTAAAAATAAATAACAAAACACCAGTATATCACTATAGCACAGGCCTACCTCATCAGCACCTGCTATTGCATAAAATGTAACAACTTTGGCATGCATCTTTTCTATGTTCTTTGTTTCCTTTATTTATTGCATAGTGGCTCCATCTAATATGGGTGAAAATAGACTTCTTTCTAAAGTTCTAAAGTCTTACTATACAAAATAAAAGCTTTTATAAAGTTGGACCATTATAATTGCCACGAAATAGAAGTTATTCCAAAGTTCAATTATATATCTAAAGTCTAAATATCAGTATGTCATTATGTCTAATTGTACTCAACCCAAAATCTAACATTAAAAAACCTGGTTTGCGGTTGTTTTCCATGAACACAATCAAAATTTACAGTGTCCATTTTTTCTTGTTGTTTACTATATATCTATTTAAGGCTATAGGCGACAGTGATCAGCATAACTCTATAGAATTGATCCAGTATCTAGTGGGTCAAGTCAATGTAACTATTACAAATCGTAGATTAATTAATTTAGGGTGGACAGTTGTTAATCAACAACTACATAATAGTTCTTATTCTATTTAAATATGAATAAGGCAGGAACATTACTTGTTTCTTGTAATATTTATTGACTTTTATCTATTGGTGGTGTTGTGCTTGGACTAGTTCCATGTGGGGTTGACAGAAAAAGCCCACAGACAGAAAAGGCTAGGTATAGCCAAGTGCAGGGTTAATGTTAGGGTTAGGGTAAAACCAGACGTTTTCTATCACATTCATAAATTAAATGCTAATCCTTATTTTATTTCTTTATAATAATACCATGAAAATAAATAAAACAAGTATAATTTTGCAGGGTTAGGGTTAGGGTTAGGTCTTGGGGTTAGGGATTAGCACAATCAGTACAGACTGGTAATCCCAAAAGTGCACACACACTTATAACCAAGCTTTGGCTAAGGGTTGGTGTAGCTGTTGAGGAGTTGCTATCTTGAGTAGCAATTCCCCAGCCTAAGCTGTAACTGTATCTCCAACAAAACCACGTACAAATTCTCCACAAGGGTGAAGAGAACCTGTATTTAGCAACTAACAAAATGTCACCAGATTAAAACTCACAATATTTCGGAGGTATTCCTCCTTTATCAAGTGAGAGGGGAAAAGTGGCTGGTTAGATTGCCACCAGACTGATCTCTGAGAGGCTTACTATACCTTAGGATAGGTACTGGTTTGATCCCACCCTTTATCTCGCTACAAATCACCTATTTGGTGGTCAGTAAAGCAAGTCGACCACTGACGAAAGTTGAAATTTCAACTTGCTCCGATCGTTATGAAATTTTACACAGTGCTAGATCTAATTGAACTGAGCAACTGTGCAAAATTTGAACGAAATCGGCCCAGCGGTTGCGGAGCTATGGAGCTTTGAAGTTAACGGTGGTAGGTGAGGATGGCTGACTGGCAGCCTTAGACTCTATTACCAGTATCTCGACCCTACGTTCTATAGTAATTAGAGGGTAACCTTTCAAAAATCGCAGGTATAACAATCAGGTAAGTCACTTTTCATAAAATGTAACAGAAGAAGACCTAGATTCAATTCTATGTTCCTTCCTCTGTACATATATGGCCAATCCTATTTGCATGGGGCGGTCCAGAGCCCTATTCATTACCGCACCATGAAATATAACTGAATCTAAGATAAGGGGTGATTTCACCTCCAATTTGGACTTAGAATATTTTTGAAAAATTTATCGACTTTTTTCAGTCAAAATATTTTTGGAAAATATTTTTTCCAAAATCTTTCCAAGTACCCAGGCGAATGTAACGTTTTTACAGGTAATTAACATGACAATGAACTTAGAAAATTAATGATTTTCGCGAAATCTTTACAAATCCAGAGCCTCAGTGAAGGCCAATTTTTCAAAATCGTCGGATTGCTTTCAAACTTTAATCCAAGCTTGCCCCTACGTCGGAAAGATAGAAAAAAATATTGTACTGCTCTTGCTGGCAAAATCTATGCGTTTGCAAGTTATAACAATACTGGTTCTACTCGAACCTTTAAACAAATGTTTAAATTAAAATGGTTTATTCGCAATAATAATACTTAAGCAAGTAACAATATGAGAGTTCGATAGCAGAGTAGATAGTTTGTAAAAGCAGGTTGCCAAATTACCAAACTGTCTTCTAATGTTGAGGAGTAGATGGATGGTTCCAGTGGAGGTTGTTTCCAGATGATTTTCCCAGGTCCTTGGGTCCAGATGGAAGCTGCATGCCAAATGAGAATAATGAGAATTTATATACTTTGAGGTTTGTCTCTGACATCCAATCATCACTTTACAGTTGCCGAAATGTGTAGTTCATATTTATCTTTAGTAACAGGATGTTACAAGGTTCAACATTTAGGAAGGTTAATTGAATTATAACTTGGCCACACCCTAGGCAAGTTAATTAAATTATAACCTGGCCAAACCTTTATTGGTAATTAAAGATGAGCCTTCAAGCTGACTAATCAGACTTATGTTTGGCCAATGTTATAGCATTTTCTTGCGTAGGTTTTAAGATGTACATGTATATGTTGCATAAAATAATAGAGTTCAAGCATGTAAAATATAACCAAAGTTGTACAATATTTTTATTTTTCTACCCGAACTCGGAAAATTTTCGATTTTTGAAGCTCAGCCACTCCTGAACCGTAAGAGCTACATGGTCGTGTAGCATATCAGTGAAAAGCTCTTTTCGAGCTCTATCACCTCCAACAAAATTGAAACGTCTAGGATGACGCATAACGAAACTCCTAAACGGCCCAGATTTGGGACATTTTTGTCACATCACTGATTTTTTTGGATCAAAACTAACTCTTTGATATATATATCCTTAGGGTACTATGTAGCATAAGGTCTGTAGACCCATGTTAAACTTTCAACCCCTTATATATATCAGACACACTTGTTCCTGTATGTAAGGAATACACTGAGAGATGGTTGAAGGTAGAGGTTATGGTTACATTAGACTGCTCATGTATGATTGTCAATGGGTTGTCTTTGTGTTGATTGGGAAACCAGAAGGGACCTTTTGTTGGGGAACTTTTGTTCACTGCCAACTGTCAACCATCTGTTCTCTCATAGAGAGGTGTCTCCCCACAAATTACCCCATTCTTTATTATTTAACAATTGTTCAGAACAGGTCCCATGTCTGTCCAGTCTGTACCTTCTTCTCTGCTGAGTTAAGTGTTGGTTCCATTATCTTAGGTTAGGGTTAGTTGTAAAGTTTCACTAATTTGTATCTTTTTAGGGGGCTATAGCTTAGGGTTAGGATATAAGAACCAGATGTGGTGTTTTTGTTGGGGAACTGTTTGTTCACTGCCAACTACCACAACCCATTCCCCATTAAAGAGGTGTTCAATCCCTACTCAGCCAATAATTAGCCCTATTAATTTTCATTCACTGTCAATTTCTCTCTGTATCTCCAATAGGAGATTAATACCTGCAAAACTACTATCCTGATCATCCCCCACCCAGCTATTGGCCATGGTGAGAATTGTGTTATTGCTGTTGTCCAGGCTCTCTATGTTATTCACAATAGAGAATTTGTTTTGTGGTCTATTGAAGACTGTTTTAATATGCCACCATGGGGATGGCCAACATTCTAATAGATTCAGAGTGTTGGTATTATCCTCTTGAGGTGGACCTTCAGTTCTTCCCTTTACTATAAGGCTACCCAATGATCTCCCCAGTTTCAAGGCAATAATAGGCCTAATCGCTTTCAATGGACTGTCATCATTAAGAGCACTCCAGTGGTCCTTAAGTATTCTATTTAGTTTATACCAAGGACTTGGATGGTAGACAACCAGTGGTACTATAGTAGTACTGTAGCAACCATGATCCTCATTTAAGCCATACGGAGTAACTGTATTAGCCTCTTTGATGTACCTTGCTTCCAAAGTCTGTAGGGTCTTCTCTCTGTTAGGATCTTCCTCAGGAATGGAATCACAGACCCAGTAAGTCATCTGATCTATTCCATGTTTTCGAAAATGATCAGAGACCAATTTATTGGATCCATTCCTCACATCCCCTTTATGGTTGTTGATCCTATCTCTTAGAGTTCTAGTGGTAAGACCCACATACTGTATTTCACATAGGGTACATTGGATAATGTAAATTATCCAACTAGAGGTACAGTCAAAGTCTCCCTTGACTCTGAACCATTGGTTGCTGCCAGTTGATTGCCATGTGTTAGTTTTCCTAACCTTCAGACACACTAGGCATCTCCTACCATTGCATGGTTTCATACCTTCAAATTCTTGCCTCTCAATTTCAATCCTCTTAGTGGCTTTTAGCCATGCCTCTTTGAACATTGATTTGGTATAGCCCAGATCTTTGTTTAAATTCCTAAGATCATTGAGTTGTCCCTTTGCTGTATCAATTTTTGAGCAATTTCTGAGATACCTAAGAGCTTGTGCAAATAAAATTCCTTTAATGGTGTGTTTGGGATGTGCAGACTTGGGGTTAAGTAGTCTTCTACTGTCTGTAGGTTTAAAATGAGTTTTGAACACTAGAGGATTGAGTTGAATCTCCAAATCTAGAAAGATGGTTGTGTTACCAGCCTCAGATCTGGTTAGACTAATACCCTCATTTCTGTTGTTAAGATAGTTCCAGAACTCTCTCAACCTGTCATCCTCTCCTACAGTATCACTACTCTCCTTTCTCCACACAATGAGTATATCATCAATGTACCTTCTATACACTAATAGGTGTTCTTTGTAGATGGTATATACATCCTCCTCCCAAACCCCTAGGACTATATTTGCATAAGCTGGACTAAAGCTAACTCCCATTGCAGTGCCTTTTATTTGCAAGTATCTTTCACCTTCAAATACAAAGTCATTGCTTTTTAGGCAGATCTGCAAAAGTTTAAGGATAGCCTCATCTGGTCTATTATCTTTTGGCCAGTTGTACAGTTGCTTGGCTATGCATTGTAGTCCCCAATCAGGATCAATGCTAGGGTATAGGGCATCTACATCTGCAGTTTGTATAATTGTATATATGGATAGAGGAGAGGTGTCTGCAGATATCCTGTGCATTTTTAGTGTATGCTCTACACACCATAGCCAATGGTTGTAGCCAAGCATCTAACCAACAGGAGAGAGGGTGTAAATCACTCCCTCTGTAACAAACAACTGGTCTCCCTGGTGGCATCCTATTAGGGATTGTCCACCTTTCCTTATGAATCTTTGGGAGAAGATAAAAATACCTATCTGTGGCTTCTAATTTTGGGCTAAGCTTTTTCATCATCCTATTTGTAAGGAAGTCCTCCTTGTTGAGGTTGGAGAGGATGGAGATGATTTCAGAATGTCTGGATTTTGAAATGGGAAAGGAGACCTTTTTGTAGGTGTTGTTATCAGACAGTTGTCTGTTGGCCTCTATTAAATAGTCTCTTTTGTTCAAGATAACAATATTGTTGCCTTTGTCTGCAGGTTTAATGATGATATCATCTTTGTTGCAGACTGTTTCAACAGATGTTTGAAATCTTGAACTAGGACCATTTTGGTGAAGGTAGCCATACCTTTCACTCAACCCATTTATGGTTTCACAACCTTTATTCCATATGTTATTCTTGAAATCATTCCATACTGGGGTATCTTCTCCATCTATTGGAGGATCTTCCTTTATAACGGTCTTGTCAGTTTGACTCACTTTAGCAAAGGGGTTTACCCTATAAGTAAAGGGACCCACATCTTTGTGTTTCACTAGTCTATGTAGGAAGGATGCTAATCCCTCTTTCCAATTCTTAGTGATCCACTGTTTCCTGGTGGATTTGTAATCAATATTAATGTATTTCAGACCTTTATTCAAGGTCTGAATGACTGGATCAGGAACATTCCAATCTGAATAGTTTAAAAGCAAACTATCTCTACTATCTATGCTATGATTAATACCATTATAGTCATTGCTGTACAAATGAACTGGATTGGCACAATTGTTAGAGTGCTCCAAGTTCCTATCTATTTTGGCTTGGGTTTTCCCCTTTCTAGATTGTTTAAATTCCTCCTTCCTGTTTTGTTGACAGTACTGGCAGGGTTAGGTTAGGGTTAGGTTAGAAAATTTGGAAAATCATTTAGATATAATTCATTATTTTGATTATTTTTTTATTTCTAGAATTAGTATTCAAACCTGGCATTAAACAATATAGCATTCATTTGAATTGTCTGTGGGGACATTTTCTGTTGGGGATGTTTTCTGTCAGCCCCACTGATAATATCTGTATCATTGTTATTTAATTTAAAAACTTTTAAATCAATTGCTTTTAATATTCTCTCTGAAATGTCAAGTTCTTGGAGAGTTACTTTATATTTACATTTTTCGTTTTCATTGATATTTTTTAGGTTAATTGTGTCAATAGATTTTGAATTTCTAAGAAACTGTTTAATAGTTTGGAAATTAAATCATCACTAAGAAAGGCCAATGTCACAGAAATACAAGATATTTTAACATATAATGATTGGTATAGAGATGGTGAGAAAACCTACCATATGCTGATAAAAGATCATGCAACACCATTAGTGAGGACTTGGTTGGTCAAAGAAATTATTTCTCCAGACATCTGGGATATTCACAACAAATACATACTAAAAATGCTGAAAACAACAAAGCTAAAACCTGCTGGACTAGTAAGATCACAAGAGTTTGAATTGGACAAAAAACCAGTTACTTTCAACCCACTCCGAAACATAAACATTTGGTATCAAAGCCCAAAAGATACACTTTTACAAAGAAAACCAATAAATCTAGGATTACTAGGATAGAAGAGTATATTCCAACAAAGAAAGTGACTTTTGAAAATCTTATACAAAGAAGAATTGATGAAGAGATGCCTGACAAACAGTAAGAATGGAAAATTATAATGTTAACTACAAGAGATAAGTATGGGATATGTTCATACTTTTCCATTCTTACAACCATAATTATGGAAAGTGACAATAAAATTGATCTGTCTACCATCAACATGCAATTGGAACAAGAAAAAGACACTAACCTAATCTTAATAGAAGACTATTTGACATGCAATGCATAACTTCTGTCACCCTATTTTGGAACCTTTACTCCATTTGTGATGGATATGTGTACTTTGTTGTATTGTAATTGTTGGAAGTTCTGCTTCAGAACAGTATTTGTCCTCTTTAATCATTTATCAATTCAGCAAAGTACTCAAACAAATAAAACCTTTTAAGTTCATCCACAATCAGTGTCAAAAAATGTAATTTTGATAGAAATTAAACAACAAAACAACAGTATTTTGTCCAAAGGTTATATATTGAGTAAATGAGTATCTAGTTCTAAACAAGTAAGTTTAAACAGCCAGCTAATGGTTAAAGAACTGAACTAACAAGCTGGGGAAATGTATTTCCTTTTATACATTTGCCAAAGAATTAGGAGGGCAAAATATAGCAGTCTCATAATCCACAAGTAACAAAAATATCAAAGACTATTATATCACACATATAGATTACAATGATGGGATGAACACCACATGACCAACATGTGCCACTGCAGCACAGACAGATCTTATTATTCATTTCTTGTATTTACATTACCAAATTTAATAATAATTTTAACAATTTCAATTCTCTACTTGAGAATTAGTTTAAAAGTAAAAAGGAATGAAAAACGCTTAAAAGGTTCAAAAAATGTTAGTATTGATATCTCAATCACAATCTATTTAATCATTGCAACCAACTTTATCTCATGACTTCCAATATTGATACTCGGATAGAATTCTAATTTCTTTAGGCCTAGCTGACATTAATTACGAAAATGTAGGTCTTTTGTCAACAATCATAAAAATTTCAATTACCAATTTTGTATATTTTGTATTGATTGTAACGTTAATTCCAATTAATTCGACGCTAAATCTTTTCTGTGTCTGAGTTCTATTCAATGAGAAGGAGAGAAAAGAAGAAAATTGCAATAAGGAGGTAAGATTTTCCCTTTTGTAATCTATTAAAAGAGGCCTTTGTGCTCTTTTTACAAAGAGTGCAATACAAAAATAAACAGGCTAGAAGAAGTTGTTTCTGCAATGAATACAGTCAGAGAAGAGTGTAAATTTTTGCATGTCTAATTTATCATCTTTCATCTTTTACCCCAATTTTCCAATATTCTCTAGGTGTAACATTTTTTAAGGATCAAGGACAGTATTATTTGTTTCTTGGATCTACTCCAAATAGGACTAAGTTAACAATTGACAATTACTTCTTTAGAAAACTTTTATATTTTAAATGTATTATGGACATTGTAAAGGCGATATATTTGGCTCATAAAATCTCATTTGCCTTTAATGGAAAGTTTAGAATTGAAGATATATTTGTGCAGGTAAAGAATCATTTAAGGGGGCGATTATTCTCAAAGCTCAATGCTATCAACTGTTCTAGGAAGGTAAAAAGGTAGGAGAATGGGTGTTTTACCTCTATCCAAAAGAATTAAAGCCTATGAAAGATTCTCTGAGGGCTAATGACATGAACTCGCTTGGAATTATGATAAAAACTGTATTGCAGAGAAAAATAAAATATATTTAATAGACTGCCCAACCAGTTCCACTAGGCCCAATCCTTAAATGAGAAACCCTTCAGAGTATAAGTGGCCAGAAAGTATGATTACTACTTTTATTCTTATCCTTTAAAGAGTCGCATTGATAGGCATTTTCCATAATTCTCTGTCAATAGTTATTACCCTCATTTTTTCAACTTCAATTTCTTTTTTGTCTGTGTTTTGCCCGATAGGTGGCGTACACACATCATTCTGTCTAAAATCTTTACTCAATCCGAACTTGGTTTCATCACTTGTCCATACAACTGCCAAAACCTAAATAATATACAATTAAGCCAATGAAAATTCATTGAGAACTACAAGCAATTTGTGGGATTCAGACAGTTGACCCCCAATATTATTATAAATAAATGTGTAGATATATTATTATAATTTAGGTTGTAGAAAGTTGTTTGAAAGAATATTTTATATAATCAATTTATTTGTATTTAATTTTTTTAAATTTAGAAATTTTTGATAATTTTTTGTGATTATTTAAATTATTAATATTATATTGTAGATTATATATAAATGTTGACTGTTGTCAAAGTATTAATTTTTCATGTGTGACTTTGGTTTCTAATACCATTTAATTATCCTAATATTCCAACAATTTCTAACAATAAATTTCAAACATTAATGAAAGAAGAGTAAGAGCAGGTAAAACTGCAGAATAGGACTAATTAACAAGCAGTAACAAAATTCCAACTATTGCAGTAAAGTACATTGTTTAAAAAAATCACATAAATAAATTGTTTCATTATTATTTAGATTACAAGAAGAAAAGTCTACTTTTATTAGGGAAGAAGCTGAAAGTTTTAATCCATCAATAATCTCTTTAAATCCTTTCTGAATGTTTTCATTTCCTTTCAAATTGATCTCTTGTAGTTTTGTACATTTTGTTAATAAATTACCTAAATGTAAAGCTTCTTTCTCAAAGAGATTGCAGTGTGAAAAGTTTATTTTTGATAAAGTGGAACACGATGATTGTAAGCCAATGCAAACTTGCTCAAAGTCTTCTCGAATATCTGTATTATGTTCCAAATTGACCTCTGCCAGCTGTGTGCATTCGAATAATAACTCACTTAGCCATAAACTTTGCTCAGAAAAACAAATGCATTGTGGGAAGCCAATTATTGATAAAGAATTAGATGAAGACTTTAATCCACTACAAATACTTTCAAATCCTTTCTTACAATCATTGTCTTTTATCAATGAAGGAAAATTTTTATTTAGTAATTTCTTTTTTTTAGTTTGTCCAAAATCTCGTCCTATCTGGTGTTTGTAGATATCCATTTGTTTGAATTTCAATTTGAATGATTTTAAATATTGACACTGTGCTAGTGAATTTCCTAATTCAAAATAACAATTTATATCAAATATACAGTCTATGATTTCAAGATGTGTAATCATTGTATCAACATATAGATTTTGTTTTAAATTAATATCACACATCAATAAAGTCTTTATTGGGTGATTATGTAGAAAATTTAAAGTTCTTCTCCCTGGAAATTTACTGGGGTAGAGTGAAATTTCAGACAACTGTAAACAGTTAGCTGTAAAAAATTCTAATTCATTTTCCAAAAAGGGATTTGAAGATGTCGAACAACAATATTGAAAGATTATATTACTTATTCTTCTTGGTAAAGGATCACTGTACTGTCTTTTGAAGATTTTGCTCATATTACCAAGCCTACTTTGTATCAATCTCAAAACTAGAGTTTCCAGACTTGAAATACACATTTTTCATATAAACTATGTTGTGGTTTTATGGACACTGCTTTTTATTGGAATACTATTCAGTAATTTAACAAAATGATTCCAAAAATATCTCTGGCATTGTCCTCAAAAAAAGTGTAAAAAAAGACAAAAAATGTAATTAAAGTTATTCATTTCCAATCAAAATTAGTAAAATCAATTTAGAAAACAGTAAATATTCACTACGAGGTGTAAAATAATTTTCAAGACATTTTAGGTATCTGTCTTTCCAATTTCCCCCATTAGTGGTTTATGGGTTTATGCACAAATGTAGGCTGTCAAGTTGTCACACTTGTTGATTGTCAAAATTTATTATCATCGCCATTCTTTCATTTTTTTACCTGAAATAATTTCTTTTAAGCTGTCTTATTCTTGGATCCCATGAATGCAAACAGTAGTGGAACTTGTTTCATCTCTCTATGTTTTTTGATGAACCTATGAACTGTGAACAATTGGTGAAATGCGTCTCTGACATATTAAAATGAGCCATTTAAAAACCATATCTTTCCCTTGGATAATAGCTCTTTGTTTTGTAGTTGATAGAATTATTATTCTGTCATCTTTCATTTTAATATCTTTTACCAAAAACTCATCTTAAATACATGATATTTCAAAATTTGAATGAATAGCTGTGAGCTCTTCTTGCTGAAATCTCCTTTTTGTCCAATTTGCTAACCTAGCATAGTTATCCATAAATGTAGTAGATTCTTCAGAATTGCAGTGATGTTTAAATACTTCCTCAGCCAAACATTTCTCTGAAAGAGAATGTTTCAGTTTGTTTCACAAAATTTTTTAATTTTTGTTTTTATTAAAATTTTTTTCCAATCCATCTTCTCTTTTATGGGAATGAGGTGTTTTTCCAGGATAGAATTGATCTTCCAATTGATTGACACTTGCTGGGCATTTGCTGCTCTTATTGCTTACACTGCAAAATGTTTTTGTTGATCTTTTCATCTTTACTGTAAATATGTATCCATCAAAGACAAATAATCTTTGCCTTTTTGACTCATCAGAATTTATGAAAGAATTTTCCATCAAATTATTTGTATCTTCCACAAGATTTTCTGTTGTTACCTCAATATTACACTGAATCATTAGATCTGTGCTGTTGTAGTCAACAATAACAAAATTATCAAGAATTATGGAGAAAACGTCCACTGGAGAAAACGTCCACTGGAGAAAACGTCCACTGGAGAAAACGTCCACTGGAGAAAACGTCCACTGATTGGAGAAAACGTCCACTGGTTGGAGAAAACATCCACTGGAGAAAACGTCCACTATGTGAAGAATATATTAAAAAATACTTTTTCAAATTTAAATTTTTATTATTGATTTTGAGATATATCCAATACATTCCCATAATGCAATCACTTTTGGTAGCCATTTTGAAATCCAGACAGGAAACAGTTCTGGGATCTTCTATGTTTTTCATGGAAAGTGAATATTGTGCATATTTCATCTACAATTTTTCAGAATTTTTTGCAGTTTGAAATATATTTCACTATTGAAAACCATCAGACAAAACACAAACTTTAGAATTGATATCACTAAGTTATAGAATATTGTGTTGAAATGATTTATTTATAAATTAGCTTTATTTTTATAGCAGCCATTTTGTTTATCATTATTGTTAATTGTTTAATTTTTAAATTTATACAGTTGGTTATTGATAGAGATTCCAAATTGAACATGGCACCAATTTGTTACATTTGTGAAGAGAGAATATATGGAAGACAAAATCAAGAGAAATGTCAGCTTTGCTGTCATTTATTTAAAATACATAAAAAATGTTTGGATTATAAAGGTTTGTTTAAGTTTTTTGTCACTATCCTTCCTTACAAATATGTTTTTATATTTTTTCACAGATCAATCATTTTATTGTAACATTTGCTGTGACATATCAATGAAGAAATGCATTGTTGCACTTCAAAGGCTACCTTCTAGTGCATCTGCTAATGAAGAAATAAGACAAACACCAAATTTTGATACAGCAAATAATAGAAATGAGCAAACTATTGTTTGTGAAAATCATTGTGGAAATTCAAGTGGAAATGATACAAATGGCAGTATTATGGAATCACACAATGTTTTAGTTGAAGATCTTCCAGCTCAGCAAAATAATATGATGGAAGTTTCATTTATAGTTTCTCCAAAATCAGATTGTGAGAAAGAAAGTTATTCATTTAAAATCTTAAAGGGAATGAGCCAGAAAGGAAAAGATTTGCTACTTTTCAACAATTTCTGCTACAATATTAAAGAAAAAAGAAACAAGACAACATTCTGGATATGCAGTGTTAGGAACAAAAGAAACAAATGTTCAGCAACAGTTAGTCAGCATGGGAACAGTTTTTATCCTGGAAAGTTATCCCATTCTCATGAAAGAGTACCTGATTTGGAACAAAAAATAATGATTAGGAATGAACTAAAAAATGCTTGTAATAAAGATATCAGTAGTTCAGGAAAACGTTTAGCTGAAGATGTTCTGGTGAAACATTGTAGTTCTGGTGAAGTTATTCCATCTCTAGATAATTGTACAAGACTGGCAAACTGGACAAGAAAGAAGTTTAGACCAGCTGAACCTCAAAGTATTCACTTCAACTTGGCTAAAACTTTTATTCCTGATGATTTTTTACAAATGGATATACAAATGGAGAATGATAGAATACTAATATTTTCAACTACAAAGCAAATTGAATTATTATCTAAAGGCAAAATATGGTTTATGGATGGCACATTTAAATGTGTGAAAGACCCTTTTTATCAACTTTTTTCTATTCATGGATTTATAAAAAAAAATGGAGAAATAAAACAAATTCCAATGGCTTTTGCTTTTATGGGATCTAAGAGAAAGACAGCCTACAAGAAATTATTTAAGGTACAATAATTTTGAATTTTAAATTGAATAATCTAATTTGTTAAATTAACAGGCAATACAAGATTTAACAAATGGGCATAGCCCCAAAAAAGTTGTTGTAGACTTTGAAAAAGCTATTTGGAAAGCACTATCATTCACTTATCCTGAAGCAAACATTAAAGGGTGTGTTTTTCACTGGACACAGGCAATATACAGAAAGATTCAAGTAATACTTTAATTTAGTATTTGAGGTCTAGATAGAACTGACATATTTATTTCCAGGAATTAGGATTATGTAAGATGTACAAGGAGAAAAAAGCTGAATATAGAATCATGAAGAAATTAATGGCATTACCATTCCTGCCCTCTGATCTGATAGAACCAACATTTAAGACTATTAAAGAAATAAGTCCTATTGAAATGAAGTCTCTATTGGAGTACATTGAGACACAATGGATAAATGGATTTTATAAACCAGAGGTATGGTCTGTTTATGGTGAGGCTATAAGGACAAATAATGATCTTGAAGGATGGCATCACAGGCTTAACAAGAATCTTTGCTCTAACACTGCATTCTATTTGCTTTTAGATGAACTGAAAAGAGAAGCTGATCTGATAAAGCTATATAAAAAATTACTGAGTGAAAAGAAAATTTGTAGACAGCAAAGAAAAGCATATCAGAATATTCAGAGCAAAATATTCAGCTTATGGGAACAATTTGAAATTGCCTCAATTACCTCCCTGGACTTACTTGATAAAGCTTCTGACATTTATTCACCAGTTTAAAATACCTTTATTCTTTAATGTTGTTACACTGTTGTCAATCATTCTTGTTATAATGCTTGTTTTTACTTAATCAATATATTAATATTTAAATATTTGTAATTCTTATTATTCATTTTTTCCTGTCAAATTGCTCTAAAAACTCCATCTATCAAATATCTTATATCTTACTTTGAAGTTTTATAGTGGACGTTTTCTCCAGTGGACGTTTTCTCCAAGCAGTGGACGTTTTCTCCAAACAGTGGACGTTTTCTCCAGTGGACGTTTTCTCCAGTGGACGTTTTCTCCTGTACCCAATTATCAATATCTTTTCTGATATTTCTATCACTTTCTTTTTGATTTATCATCAATATCTGAACCATTATTAACAACATCATTCTCAGTATTTTGTGTTTAGTTATGTCTACTAACTTCTACTAATAGAAGGCTATTGTTGAAAGTTAAAAAATTCACTTTTTGAGAATAATCTAAGCTGTTCAGACACTGACTCTAAATTAGAATCAGAATAGAATAATTCTCATTTGAATTTAAATACTATTGATAAGTTCTTTTAAAAAAGCAGAGGAAGAAGCATTTCTGAATTCTAAGGATGGTTGAAAATGGAACCAAGTTAATTTGGAGATGTTGAAAGAGGAAGAATTCTTAGCAAAAATTGCCTCAGAGCATGTCCCAACTGAGATCCAATAATAGAAAAAGAGAATGGCTTCAATTTTGTAGTATAGTTTCTTTTATTAGATTTCCAACAAAGTGTTTAATTTGAAGTGGTTTATTTGGAATAGAATACTTAAGCAAGTAACAATATCAAGGTTCAATAGCAAAGTTGATAGGAGATTTCAAGTTAGTAAATTAGCATCCAATATTGAGGAGTAGAATGCTTGCTCCAGGGGAGGTTTTCTCCAGATCATCTTCTCAAGTGATCAGTTGGAGAGACGACAACCTTTTGAATAAAGCAGTGATGATATATATACTTTGAGGTTTGCCTCTTATGTCCAATCAATCATTTACAACTGCCAAATTGTCTAGTTTACATTTATCTTTAGTAACAGAATGTTACAAATTTGAACATTTAGGAAGGCTAATTGAATTATCCCTTGATCACACCTTGGATAAATTAATTAAATTGTAACTAGGCCACAATATAGAAAAACTATATCATTCTCAATTTTTTCTTTTCTTGGGCCAGATGATTGGATTTTAGTGGGTTAGTTACAAACATATGTCAATTGGTTTAAAATTTTTGCCTGCTTTGTGTTCAGTGTCACTAATCATTTTCTACTGTTATTCACTATTCTTTATGCGGATTATAGCAAAAAAATTGTTTGGTTTTATCTAAACAAATCAAGTTAACATTTGGACTGTTGGTAGATCAAGGTATTGTTATTTTTATGATGGTTTCTGTTCTCTTTTGAGGAGTGGATTTGCGCATTATCCTGTTGCAGGCTAAAATCATTCCAATAAAAAAGCAATAGCACCTGGTGTGATGTTGTACTGCTCTTGTTGGCAAAATCTATGCATTTGCAAGTTATAACAATACTGGTTCTACTCAAACCTTTAAACAAATGTTTAAATTAAAATGGTTTATTCGCAATAATAATACTTAAGCAAGTAGCAATATGAGAGTTCGCTAGCAGAGTAGATAGTTCGTAAAAGCAGGTTGCCAAATTACCAAACTGTCTTCCAATGTTGAGGAATAGATGGATGGTTCCAGTGGAGGTTGTTTCCAGATGATTTTCCCAGGTCCTTGGGTCCAGATGGAAGCTGCATGCCAAATGAGAATAGTGAGGATTTATATACTTTGAGGTTTGTCTCTGACATCCAATCATCACTTTACAGTTGCCGAAATGTGTAGTTCATATTTATCTTTAGTAACAAGATATAACAAGGTTGAACATTTAGGAAGGTTAATTGAATTATAACTTGGCCACACCCTAGGCAAGTTAATTAAATTATAACTTGGCCAAACCTTTATTGGTAATTAAAGATGAGCCTTCAAGCTGACTAATCAGACTTATGTTTGGCCAATGTTATAGCATTTTCTTGCATAGGTTTTAAGATGTACATGTATATGTTGCATAAAATAATAGAGTTCAAGCATGTAAAATATAACCAAAGTTGTACAGTGTTGTTATCAATTATATCAATAAATATACCCTGAGTTCCACCACTCTCAGATGTATCAACATCTCTCCTCATACCATAAGAGACGCATCTTTAAACTTTCTATTGAGAACCACCTATCTTCTTTTCTGAGGTCGTGCTAATAAATTCTACTTTTCCCCATCAGTAAATATATCTTTATCCCAGTTTTGGTAATTATGGTACTGATGGCAGTGGCTTATTCTTATATCTCCAGACATTTCAGGATTTTTAGCAACTGACTCTTGATTCAGACTTTTTTTGTATTGTTGTTTGAAAAGGGTTAGTCATTGAACAAATGTACATATTCATAAAAATCTTTATATACATTGGTCTCAAAAGCTTCTTCTCTTAAAGATGAAAAAATATGGGGTATTACTTGAAAAGGAAGAAAAGGAAGTGCCAATAAATTTCTCATCATATTTTTAAAGACTTTACTAGTTTTATATTCAATTGCATATCCCAAATTCTAAAAACATCAAATTATTGAATAATTAAAATATATAATGTACAACTTTGGTTATATTCTACATGCTTGAACTCTATTATTTTATGCAACTTATACATGTACATCTTAAAACCTATGTAAGAAAATGCTATAACATTGGCCAAACATAAGTCTGATTAGTCAGCTTGAAGGCTTATCTTTAATTACCAATAAAGGTTTGGCCAAGTTATAATTTAATTAACTTGCCTAGGGTTTGGCCAAGTTATAATTCAATTAACCTTCCTAAATGTTCAACCTTGTTACATCCTGTTACTAAAGATAAAAATGAACTACACATTTTGGCAACTGTAAAGTGATGATTGGATGTCAGAGACAAACCTCAAAGTATATAAATCCTCACTATTCTCATTCTACCTAAGCACCTGGGAAGATAACCTGGAAACAACCTCCACTGGAACCATCCATCTACTCCTCAACATAGGAAGACAGTTTGGTAATTTGGCAACCTGCTATTACAAAATATCTACTCTGCTATTGAACTCTCATATTGTTACTTGCTTAAGTATTATTATTGCGAATAAACCATTTTATTTTAAACATTTGTTTAAAAGGTTCGAGTAGAACCAGTATTGTTATAACTTGCAAATGCATAGATTTTGCCAGCAAGAGCAGTACAATAATATAATACATTACTTGGATTTTTCTGAAAACCGCTTGTGTCCAATGGAAAACACATCCTTGAAATGGTATATTTGGATAAACAGATGATAAAGCAGTCCATAATCCCAACTCATAATCAGCAAAGAACTTTTTTGGTTTGGAATAATTTGTAATTGTTTGAATTTCCTAAGGAATATCATGAAATTTACAGGTTAAATGACATGTTTCTTAACTTACTCTTAATATTTGTTTATATGCTTTCTTCTTCTTTGATGTCATGAAAATAAAAGCCAAAGGAATCTGCTTTGTTTCTTCATCTTTTTTAATGAAAGAATGGATGGAGAAAAGTTGAACAAATGGTTCTTTGACAACTTTGAATGTACATCCAAATACCAAACTTTGCTTTTGGATAAAAGGTCACACTGATGCTAAGAAGCAAATATGATTATTCTCTGATTTCAAAATGCAACATCTTTTTGCAAGAAATCTTCAGGAAGAAAATCAATATTAATTTCAAAAAAAGGATCATTTGATGTTATAGGTCTTTTTTTCTGTCTGGTGATATTGGCTAATCTTCTCAAATTTTCCATATTTAGCAAACTATTCTCCTCAGCAGAACATTTCAATAAAATATCTTCAGCAATTTTTCTCCCTGATGACCTGACATCATTATTACAAATGCTTCTTAGTTCTCTTCCACAAAAGGTCTGGGACTGGTGACAATGACTCTGTTACCTTCCTTTGTAAATGTTGGATAGTTTTGAAGAGGTATTGCTTCTTGATCAATTTCTAAGGTTTAGTATGTTGGTATCTGTAGTTCCTCTGGTTGAATTTCTGGAGCTGTGGTTTGGGCTTTTCTTTTTTCTAAATATTTCCAAAGAATTGTCCTGTTAACTTTGTGGCACTTTCTTTTATATGCAATTCATAAAATAAATGAAATCCCAATAATAATTATTGTTGGAAAGGCAATGTTGATCAGCATTTTGGTTGGAGTTTTTAGCCATGATGAAAATAAGTGTTCTTGTGTTGACATGCTTGGGTGAATGCCAAGTTCATTAGCAAAATTGATATGCTTGTTATGCCTTGTTAATGTGTCTTGTATATATCCAAGAACTTGTTGGAATTGTTGATGTTTCTTGCCAATGTCATCTTTCATGCCTAACTGCAATAAATCTGTAAGCCTTGCAACTTCTATTTTTGGTTCTTCACTTTCATGGCTGATTTTTATTCTTATTGATCTGGCAGCAGCTGTTTGAAATTTACAACCATCCTTTGTATAATAGATAAAAGTTTTGGTTTCAGATGAGTGTGGATTTTGGTTCCTTTCAGCATCCAGTGGATTCTTTTTTATTTTGAAAAGATACTGTGTTTGGTCACATTTCCCATATCTTATATCCTCTTTTGTTATGTGGTAATCATGGTGTAGGATTGGATCAATTGAGAACAAAAGATCCTTATACTTGATGAGGAATTGTTTTGAACATAACCCATTTTTTGTTGTGATTTCAATATCACAAATTGCTTGAACTGCTTTTAGTTTTGTGCATGTGTTGAGTGTTGTTAGATCACCCAGCCAGGTGGTATGAGTTGCTTGTGTTGGATCCAGTATTGTTGGAAGTTGAGGTGCCAAAGGTGTAAGCAAAGCAATCATCTTATTTCTCATAATGAACTCTTTGCATAAAAGTTGAGATACTTGTTTGAATACAGTTTGTAGATTTTGGAAACTCTTGTCAATATTATTAAGCAAGGCAGATGTTTTAACAGCATTTTCAATGCAAAACATTTCTATTCTTTAATCCAAATAATATTTCATGTGCAGTTTTACCAGTGCTTCCAGCTGGAATTTGGTTTAAACATGTCTGGATTATTGGTAATTGTCTTGTCCAATCTGTCAATTGTTCCAGAACTACATGTTTATGTAGTGCTTTCTGAATTTCCAAATTCTTTCTTTCTACCATTCCATTACTTTGGCTATGAAATGCTGTTGTTTTAATTTGTCTTATTCCCATTAATGTTACCTCTTTTGTAAATATTTCTCCAAGAAAATTTCATCCTTGTTCTGTGAGAATTTCTTCTGGAATACCAAATATTGGGAAATAATTAGTTAAAGTTGATAGAGGAATTACAAGTAGTGGTTGACAGCCATTTAGATACCATACTAGATCTTCTTTCACAAACATATCTTTGATATAATTTTTATATTCATCCAATGACTTGTCATCAATGTTTTCTCCTTCCAATTTGTCTACCACTTTCATTAATGGAGTATCCAGTAGTTGTTCTTTATAAAAGTTTATTTCAACTGGTGCAACTTTTAGTTTCATTATTTGAGTTTGATGTTCTTTAACTTCTTCATCAAAATCACCATCTAAATTATCATCCAAACAATCATCTAATTCTTTTAAATCTTCTGTGTCAATATAGAAGCATTTAAGCATATCTTTTCTTTCTGCTAATTGGGGAACTGTATTGCCATTTTGTTTTACTTCATTTAACCTTTCCTTGAGTAAATTTCAAAAATCAATTACATCATCAGTTTCTCCAATTCTTGATATCCAGTCTGTTCTATTAGTTCTTCCTGGTATGTAAATTATTTCAAAATCCATATCCATAAGTGCCATAACCCATTTAACAGTATTGAGTTTAGTTTGTTTTGTACAAATGTTTGTACTAAATTTTGGTGATCAGTATAGAGAAAAAATTTCTTATACTGCAAATAATGGGAGAATTTTTGTACTGCCCAATACACAGCAAAAGCTTCTTTTTGGTAAGCTGCATATCTTAGTTGTGTGTTAATTAAGAGTTTTGACACAAAAGAGATTGGTTTTCTCATTTTCTTTCCATCTTCATCCCATTCTTGTTCCAGAACTGCACCAACTGCATAATTGGATGCATCTGTTGTCAGATAGAATGGTTTACTAAAATCTGGTAGTTGAAGTATGGGTGGTTCTGTCATTGATTTCTTTAGTGTTTCATGAGCTTCTTCTGCTTCTCTATTCCATTTTAGTTTTTTAGTCTTTTGATGTAGTTTTAGTAATTCTCTCAAGGGTTTTGTAATTTTTGCAAAGTCCTTGACAAATCTTCTATAATAACCACAAAATGCTACAAAACTTGATAAAGTATTTGCAAACATTGGTAACTCAGCTTCTTTTATTGTTTGAATCTTTTCTGGATCAGTCCAATAGCATTTTGTGTAATTCGATGACCAAGAAATTGTATTGATTCTTGTAGAAATGCACATTTGCTTAACTTAATTCTGAAATTTTTTTCCTTGATTCTTTCCATTAATTTTTCAAGGGCAATGAAATGTTCTTCCAATGTAAAAACAATAATATCATCCATATAATTAATACAAAATTCTTCCAATCCATTTATAACAAAGTTTGCCATAATATAACTGAAGTGTGATGGTTCATTTGCCAAACCAAAAGGCATTCTATTAAATTTAAATAGACCAAATGGTGTAATAAAAGCAGTTTTCTCTTTATCTTCTTCTTTAATGGGAATGTGGTGAAATGCACTTGTCAAAACCAAAATGGAAAATGATTTATGTCCCCCTCCAAGTGTCTCAAATAAATCTTCTTGGTGTGGGATTGGATAACAATTCTTTTTTGAATGCTTGTTAAGTTTTCAGTAATCCACACACATTCTCAATGTTCCTTCTTTCTTTTTAACAAAAACAATTGGTGAGGCCCATTGACTTTTACTTGCTCTAATCAATCCATTTTCCAATAGTCCATAAACAACAAAACACCAGTATTTCGTCCAAAGGTTATGTATTGAGTAAATGAGTTTCTGGTTCTAAACAAGCAAGTTTAAACAACCAGCTAATGGTTAAAGAACTGAACTGACAAGAAGAGAAATTGAAGGAAAATTTGAATGTGATGGTCTAGAAATATTAATTGCTCCTAAAACTGATGGCGAAGAGAATGAACACATCATTGATATTCCCTCACCATCTGAAAGATCATCAGACTTTCAACCTTCCGCTTTTAGGTTTGAATTGCTTAGAGAAGACATGAAAAGAGCTGTGTCAAAGCCCCATTATCATGTTGAAGCAGTAAACATTGTAGACTATACTGTAATGGAATATTTTCTTCAGTTGTCAATCACCAGCGGTCAAGATGAAACAGTTGTAGCTATCAGATACCAGTTTATGCATATAATGAATGGAATTGATATTGTATATAGGAGAATCAATGATCCAAGATATATGATATCTATATTTCTAAAAAAATTCACGATTATAAGGCAAAAAGCAGGCTGTCCGTTTACTGATGAACCAGCTCCTTTGAATATGGCTGATCACAATGGTAGAAAAGTCATCAATGCGGCAGAGTCATTGAAAAAGATATCTGAGTGGATTGGCGACTCTGCCAATAAGGGCGGAGCTGATTGGAGGGTTTGGGATCATACTTTTGTATGGACAAAAAAAGATATCTGTCATTATGGCCAATACGGTACAATTGGAATGGCTCCTGTGGGGAGGATCTGCTCAAAGGATGCAGTCTCAATCAATGAATGTAACGGCATGACCTCTTGGAAAGTTGCGGTACATGAACTTGGACACAATCTTGGATCTTTGCACGATGGGTCAGGAACCAGTTATAGTTGTTCATCAAGTAATCAAAATATCATGACACCTACCATTTCCAATTATGATTTTACGGAGCTCAAGAATGCTTTTGTATTTAGCCAGTGCTCAATTGATGCAATCTACAATACTATAATAGGGGGTGGTCCAAATGGATATCTCAGAGTATGCCTGATGAACAAAGTATGTGGCCATGAGGCATTAAACCAAAATGCAATTACTGACGATGATTGTACTTTGTTGTATTGTAATTGTAGGAATTTCTGGTTCGTCACAACTGTAATTGTCCTTTCCAATCATTTACCAACTTGCCAAAGTACTGGTCCAAATAGAACCTTTAAAGTTCATCCACAAATAGTCTAACAAAGGCAATTTCGGTAGAAATTGATTAACAAAACACCAGTATTTTGTCCAAAGAATATATATTGAGTAAAATGAGCTTCTAGTTCTAAACAAGCTAGTTTAAACAACTAGCTGACGGTTAGAAAACTGAACTATCAACTGTTAATTTCATAGGGTTTATATACTCTTTTAAGGGTTGATAGTTCACAAATTTCAATGTTCACAAAAACAAAAGTAACATTTGAAGACAAAGAAAAGTTCTAAATATGGTCATGTTTTTATTGTTTTCCACTTCTAAATAATAGTTGAATTTCGAAGGTTGGAGAGTTGCATAAGATGTAACAATTTTAGTAGGACAAGTCCAACAATCAAGAAAACATGTAGATTGTATATTTGACCGTTTTTATATTCTACCTTAATAATGATATTGAATTGATTGAGTTAGTAAATTTATCATCAGCATATAAGGAGGAAGTATATCTGATTAATGCATGTTAAAAAGAACAGTATTGTGTATACAATACTGTTGAATAGTGAATATAATCTAAACTTAGAATTTAAGCATAATTGATAATTAATTGAACTAGTTTTAGTTGGAAATCATAAATGTATGGATTAATAAATTGTTATATTAATGCTAGGTTGCAAATAGCAAATATTCTTTATATAATTCAATAGGTTTTATTACTGCATAATGTGTATGCACTGCCCTATGCGAAACTAGGTCACTACTGCTTATCTTTATCAGTGCTATCTGCATAGTACAATACTCGTTCAATACTACTTCTCTATTGTAGATTATAGCTGACGAATGTATGTGTACAATGATAAGCTTCCTGGAATTAAATATTCATTAACAGAGCAGTGTGGGCTGATACATGGTAATGGAGCTCTGCAGTATGAATCCTGCCATTCATCGCGGAATGTTTGTCAACATCTGATATGTAAAGGGGGAAATTTCTTGTTCTGATATAATTACAGAAATGCCAAGCATTTATTTCAGTACTCTGGAAACGTCATATTGTAGAGAATGTAGCAGAAAGGGTTTGACAAAGGCCAATGATCAAGCAAAAACCCATTCAAATTCCCTTTGTGATCCAAATCCATGCAAGAATAACGGATTATGTCGTCAATACGGTAGATCTGCTTATATGTGCGAATGTCCAGTAGGACATGGAGGGCAGAACTGCGACAAAGCCGAGCATGACGGTATACCATTTCAGGAGACGCCAAGTTCACCTGACTCTCCAAATGAACCACAACGTGTTGACGAAAACATTAGAGTAGTTGTTTATGGTTCAAACGGTGAAGATGAGGTCAATTGCATTACTGGACCACCTAAATATGGAAGCTTTTTTTGCGATAGATTCAAACTTGTTTGCTGTTATTCTTGCAAAAATGTTTAAATTGAAAGAATACAAAAAACATAATTTTATTGAGCATAGAATTGAGTTTGTAGATATTTCAATGTAATGACGTAAAAGAAGAGCATTAGCTTTGCGTTGACTATTTTTATCAGTATTTTAATTTTAGTTCGGTAATGAGGAATATATCTGTAGCCTTAAGAGTTGTAAAAATTGTCAATATCCCCTGACCTATGAAAATCAACAGAGCGAGTGAGTGAGAGAGAGAAAGATAAAGTGTTTAGAGATAAATATCTTTCTTCCTGAAGATAGCTTGGATAACTTGATATTCTCAAACACTTGATTTCTTCTCTAAAAATAGCAGTCATTCAGATATTCATTCAAATTTTGAATGTATTACATTGTGGCAATGAAGCAAGATTAGCTATTTCCAAATTGAATGGAACGTACAACGCCAAAAAATTTTGCAGAATTTACACTACTCATTATAATTGCCTCAAGTCTACCAATAATCATCCCCGTTGCAAAGTGCTCAATTCAAAGAAAATGGAAAGTTACCGGAAAAAATATTGCAGCACTGGTAAAATTCTGCAAAAATATACAAATTGTAATTATTAAACAAATGCTGTTTTGAACAATCTTTTCAGAATGTCAATGTGAATTGGCTGCTTGTAATAATAAAAAAAATGGCTATTGTTCTACTTGGTATTGTCAAAGAAATGCTTTCATTCAATGTAAAATCTACAGTTCTCACATAATTGAACAATATCCAAACTTGATTAGATCGTGTAAGTGTAAAAGTGGATTATTTTTGAAATATTCTTCTTACGGAAGAAGAGAGATCAATCATTTAAAGTTTTTTTCATTTTTCTATTCCAACAAGGTCCCGGATCTGGCGGTATAAGAAAAAGTAACTGCCAATGCAAGTATCAATGCTCTCCATTATACCTCTTTCCTTAAGTAATTCACTGTTTTTTTTTAAACATATTTAAAAACGCTTTCATCTATAAATAACAATAAAAATGTTCTTGAAAATCTAGACTTTCGTTTATAAATATTGTATTTAGGCTTTTCACCGTAGAATCACTTTGTCAATAAATGAAAGAGAAGATTGAATGACTGATTCAACCTGCTGCAGAAATGACTGGATGGTTTTGCAGTAAAAACACTTTATAAAGAGGGGTTTCCGATTCTTGATCAACTCATAGGCATCTACTATAGAAGTATTCTCCTCTGTAATACCCACTTTCTCTAAAAGTTGTTTGTTTATACCGAAATCTTTAGACAAAGAATTATAACTAATCAATAAATTAACAAAATGGATCCAGGTATGAGTTAGGGTTAGGGTAAAGTCATAAAATTGTGATCATTTGTAACTAATCTTGCAGTCGTACTGCTTTTAGTAAATGTAATAGACTTGATAACCCTAACACTATTTAGTAGATGGTTTTTAGATAGAAGGATTTTCTAACCCTGAATTAAATCTTGTCAAACCTTAGTTTGCAAAATCATTGCAATCGATGATCTTTCCTTGATTTGGGAAAATTTTAAAACAGGTAAAATTAATGCAAACCAGCTTCTGCAGCTTTGCTCAGAATTATATTATTGAAAATAATTGACAATACCTTGATATCAAAAAACTTTACTTGAAAACACTGGTCATTTAATTGTAAAACTTGAAAAAAGTTTGTCTTTGTTTTAAAGTTGTTTACAAATAATCAATACACAATTTATATGGTAAACCTAAAGTTGCATATATAAAAAGTTTTCTATTAACTTGTTTTTCAATATAGATTTACATTTAAATGAAATTTATTTTTATTTATGTTTTCTTTTAGTTCAAGGATATTTACTTTTAGTTTATAGACATTTTCTTTCACTGTATGGATGTTTTCATTCACTCCATAAGGAAATATAATTCCTAAGAAAATAAGTTAATAGGAAAAGTTAAGTGATTTTTTTTGTGAATATTTCATTTATTAAGTATATGTTTAACATATTCTTTTACCAAAGGTTTACTTTTTCAACATATATTTATATTTAAATGAAATTTATTTTAATGGACGTTTTCTTTCAGTTTATGGACATTTTCTTTCATGGATGTTTTCTGTAGACCCCGAGTGGACCATACCTTGTAACTGCTACTGATACTACAAAATGTTTGTATGAATTGGAAATATTGGCAGACAAAAGAAAATTTTATCATGCTAGCAGACTCAGACTAGCAAATAAACATAATTTTAAAGCTGGAATTTGGTGGAAAGTTAGATGTATAAAATAAGCTTTGAAAGCATTGAGAATTATCGTTCAAGAATGTATAGTTCATGTTATTTTAATGATATAAAGTTGCTAAGACGTTATCACTTTTGCCCATTGTACATTTTATAAAGATCTTCTGATAGCGAAGATAGACATTGTATTTGATTAATCTCTCTCCCAACACATACGAATCTCTGGCTAGAAAGAAAAGAGAAACCAGTTGATTCTCTATTATATTCGTAGTTGCTGGTGTATATGTGATATAGACGCTGTACAGACAGATCCAGATTCCAATTCTGCAACATCTTCGTACAAAAACCTAAACATATCTTCAGCATATATAAATTCTGGAAAAGTTGGTTTTGCGTCTTTATACCATTCGACGCACGACGAATAAGCTTTTATTGTAGCCAGTATTTGTATCTCTCCAATTTCCAGATTATTATAAGGCGATCCAGTCAAATAGAGAAACATCTTGACCGAAGGTGAAGGATTTGTAAAGTGAACTTCGTTCCATCCTTTAATATATTCGTGGTTGTATTCGTCGAGAGTAGTGTCATTGTTTTGAACTACTAATTTTAAAGTTTTATTTTCATTTCTTAATTTCAAAATTCGAACTTTTTCAAAATGTATTGTTCGAAAAATATTTGTATCAAACACTAATTCAATATCTGCAATGTTAGCAATACTCAAAAAAGTTTAATATGATCTTGACGTTCTTGGTTAAACTGTTGGTGATGGCTGGGAACACTATAGCCATTTTTATTCTGTTCTTCAAACGCGTTAACCTATCGTTCGAAATAGCCATTGCATCCAATTAGAAAAGCGGTAAACACGCATAGGAATATCATTGTATTTGGTCTTGTAAGCGTTAGAGTGTGAGAAAGAAAAGACGCTCAGAACAAGCGGATTTGAACTCTACAATATGATAATTCTAATTATCATATTCAATATATTGCATTAACTAATAACTCTTTCAATTTTGCCTCAATACTTTGCCATTAACCAACTCGAGACACTTGACATTATTACCTACAGAGATTGCTCTTTGTTTGCAACCATTGGTGGATTATGATTCAAGAACGTTTCCAAGTAAAACTTGGATTTTGTTCTGGAAAGGAGACATAAACAATAAAGACTACTTGTCTTCATACGTCACACGTCACCAAAAATTGAAAAGGCATTTACATGAGAGAATACTCATATTGATGATGGCAATTCATATCAAGATTAAATCCTTTGCCGTCATTCATTTCATTGTTAATGCATTAATCTGAAATTAAGGAAATAAGTTTGCCAACAAATTAAATGATGATGAAAAATCATTGAAAACATTTCAACAGTGATTACTTGTTTGCTGTATGACCTTTTCCATTGTCTATTGTTAGGAAAAGATATGTTTTGCGGTTGGTGGAAAACGTCCCAATTACAACTTGCACCAAAAACCATACTCCCTCATCCTGTATTTTCTAATTACGAGAGAGAGAGAGAATGGGATTTACCCCATTAGGAAAATACTTTGATATATACAGGATTATATTTTAGTTGATCCATACTCAATTTTAACATTTCCACCTTGTCTCCTATTGGTCAAATGTCAAGTATTTTGCACTTGGAAATAGCTAATTAATAGCTTCAAACTGTTATAGGCCAACGAAAAAAGCGGTCATGCCATTCCTGAAAAAAAGATATGGGAAGAGTTTCATCTTCCAACAGGATAATGTTCCTTGCCACAAAGCCAAAATTATCCAAAAATATTTTAAGACTGAAAGTATTACCTTGGCCAGCTTACTCCCCAGATCTTTCCCCCATAGAGAATGCATGGCACATGTTGAAGAATCTTGTATATGAGAGCCCCCAATTTACTAAAAGGATAATTTGTGGCACTGTATTCAACAAAAGTTGGAAATTTTGAATAAAAGACAAAAGAAGGATTTAATCACCCTTCATAAGTCCCTGTTAGATTCAGGATTAACTTGTATTCAACAAAATGGTTCAAAGCTAAAGCACTAACATTTATAAATGTACATTTAATTAAAAAATTAATAAATAAATAAGATATAGGGGGTGTACAAAAAATTTGCTTGCCTTTTCCAAAAAATTTCTGTACAGAATTATAAATACTCACAAAAATATAAAAATAATTTTGTAAACTAGGAGAGGTAGAGAGTATCTGAAAAATATTCATAAAACTAGACAAAATGTCCTACATTTCAGTCAATATTTTTTTAAAACAAGGCTATTGATTACCCTTCAAAATAGCCTTTACAAAAAAATATTCCTTCGAATGAAAAATTTCTTTCACCACTGTATGTGTACAAATTACTGTACAACAAAGTACATTAATTAGTAACAAATGTACACATGTGCTCAAAGTTTATATTAAAAAATATTTAAAAAAATAAAAACACAAAAATCTATGATATCTTTAAATTATTTTCACAATACTATTTTAGATGATCAAGTGAGCCAGTTTGTTGTTAAAACCTGCTTCTTTGGAACTAGAAAGTCAGTTTCTGAATAAGCATTCTTTGAAAGAAATACTGCTGTTTTGTTGGTAAATTTCTCATGGAATTTCATTATTGAGACTAATTGTAGATGAACTTAAAAGGTTCTATGCTGAACAGTACTTTGGCAAATTGGTGAATGATTGGAGAGGAAAAATTTGATTCTCATGAGCTACAATACAACAAACTACAATAGTAACCAACAATTGTACACCTGTGCTCAAAAGTTATGCAAATGAAAACAAAAAGTTTTTTAACTTACATTAATTTTTTTCTAAAAAGCAAATTGCATTGCAAATTACATGCTTTATTTTTTTATTTCTACTCAAAAGAATAAAAAAAATTAAACATATTTATGGTTATTTTGAATTATTGATAATAAATAATGATTCCCCTATATCACTTTATTTGCCCCTATCTCAACATATTTTAAGTGATGATATATACTAACAATGTTAATTACTGTAACAATCTTTACAATCTATTCCCATAAATTACACTGTTTTTCTATAAATACCCATGCTATCATCCAGTTTGCCAACCAACTCTTCAAAATGAAAATTTTCGTTGTATCCTTATTTGTAGTATTTGCAATTTACCAAGCTCACGCAAGTGAGTTAGTCAGTGATTTGGCAGAAAATCAAATCTCTGATGATGGAAATGATTTGGTTGATTTAAATGAACGTGAAATTGATGAAGAAACTGAAGAAGAAGTAGCAAAGGTAAGACATATACAAACACAATTGTTCACTATTATTTACTTGATTGTTTCAATACAGAGATTCCTTAGTAAGCTCTTCAGCAACAAGAAAGGTATAAGCAAAGCTCAATGTGCACTTTGTGCTGTTGCCCCAGCAACTAAAAGATGCCAGAGAGTCAAGAAATTATGCATGATGAAACATAAAATTTTCATTCTTCCCAAAAAAGTTTGAAAGATTATATATGTCAATGAAATTAAGATTCAAATAAATACTCCAAGCATATTAAAAATCAAATTGTGTTCAAAAAATATATCATAGTTAATTTAAGCAATAGGATTTCTCATAAGGGTTTATCAATTTTAATTGTGGCAAACTCAAAATTTTGATAACTATACTTTGTTGTATTTTAATTGTAGGAATTGAGTACTTTTAGGACTTTGGTACCATATATCAAGTTCTGATAGAGAGTGTACTTTGTTGTATTGTAATTTTCAATTCTTTAACTGTTATTGTAATTTTTGGAATTTCTGCTTGTTCAGAACAGTATTTGTCCTCTTCAATCATTTATCAATTCTCCAAAGTACTCAAACAAATAGAACCTTTTAAGTCTGTCCACAATCAGTATTAACAAATGTAATTTTGGTAGAAATTAAACAACAAAACACCAGTATTTCATTCAAAGGTTATGTATTGAGTAAATGAGTTTCTAGTTCTAAACAAGTAAGTTTAAACAGCCAGCTAACAGTTAAAGAATTGAAAATTACAATACAACAAAGTACACTCTCTATCAGAACTTGATATATGGTACCAAAGTCCTAAAAGTAATTTGGAACTATGAAAGTTTTGTTCAACAAATGGTTTGAACAAAGGATTTAGAATAAATAAAGCACTTCTGGTTATTTGATCCCAGGCTGATTTGTTTTCATCCCTCTTTAAATCTGTTTGTCTACAAACATTTTCAAATCTAAGCAATGTTCCAGTATCTTTATCCATACATCCAGTCATTGTAAAGAAAAATAATCCTGATTGTTTAATACTTAATTCATTGGTTATAGGATTGAACAGATTTTCTTGGTTTACATCAATAGAACTCCACCTTACTCTTTCTTGATGAAGTGTAACACTCGATTTTAAAGGTACTGCGAATGCTGGACTTTTACCCAATGCACAATCAGGAGTTTTGCAATCTTCAGTTTCAATTGGTAAACTGGTACTTTAATTTCCACCAATGGAAGGTGAAGGATTGCTCCATTCTCTCCTTCTCGTATGAATTTCTTTGCCTCTGCACTTTTGGTCGCAATCACTCCAAGCTGACCATTGAGACCAAACTCGATTCTGTGTGCATTTCAAATTTTCGGAGGGAATGCAAAATTTTACAGTGCCTTCTATTGCGTTGATTACTGGATCAAAGAAGTGGCCAAGTGGACATTTGTGAGAATAAACAGTGCCATTCACACATTGATAGTAAATGTTACAGAATTGAGAATCTCTATAAGCTCCATCAATTGATTTTAATTTGTCATCAACTAAGCATTTCAAAGAAGATAAAGAAAAAAATTGTAGAAGAAAAACTGTACAAAAAAAATTAATCAGTTTTAGAAATCCTATCAAGACAATAAAAAGAAAAAAGACTTAACATCTAAGAAAAATGTTTTGTCGAATTATTGAAATAATTTGGCCAATTTTGATCAAGTTCCTTATTGATGATTTTAATGCTGCATTAGAAATGATATTAATTAATAATAATTGGATTATTGGCAATTCGGAGAGAGCTGAAAGCTTTTTTGCCCTAAGAAAACAACATGATTTTTCTTTTGTTAAATCTTCCTGTTATTAATCTATATAACATTTAATAAATAAAGACAAAAAGACAATTGACAAAAACCTGATTTAGTTAGTTTACAGACAAAGATATTAAGTTTTTGAACTCTTGTTTATTGTTATTATTTGAATCGAGATGTAACACTTGCTTTTTTATTGCATATTTTTGGTTTTTTCTCACATTTTTATATAAAATTTCTATTAAGAATTCTTTTTATTCACCTAGAAAATAGTTAGATTTTTTTTCATGTATTTAAACTACATCATAGATAGAATTAGATTAGGAATAATAAGATGGGACACTTGTTGAGAGGAGATTAGTAAATAGCTTTCAAAATATACAAAGAGATTATATATTGTGAATCATTGGTTTTTAGTTATTCTATATCAGCAAACATTTTCTGAATAAAATTGATTTGGCATTATCAAAAATGAATTAATATCTTTTTCTAGTGCCTACCCAAATACTGTAATAGGATATTGATTTTATTCCAAATAATCATAGTTAGCAAGTAGCCATATCAGAGAAATTTAAACAAAGAAAATATTGAATTTTTGCTATTGAAAATATTACAGTAGTGAAAAACCTACCTATAGTGTGCACTTAGAAATATCAGCATAATAATATTTAGACTTTAGATATTATAGAACTTTAGAAAGCCTCATATTTTGTAGCAATTATAATGGTGGAAGTTTAGAAAGACATTTATTTAGTTAAAATTAGAGCCTAGAACTTTAAAAAGGCTTTTATTTCATAGGAAACATATTCTTTGACCAAAATAGATGTTGCATTATGGAATTAAAAATGGCACAAACAATATTGAAAAAATGCATGTTAAACTAACCTAACCTTAGTTTAGAGACGATGATATTAAGTTTTAGAACTCTTCTTTATTGTCATTATTTGAATCGAGGTGTAACACTTGCTTTTTTATTGTATATTTTTGGTTTTTTCTCACATTTTTATATAAAATTTCTATTAAGAATTCTTTTTATTCACCTAGAAAATAGTTAGATTTATTTTCATGTATTTAAACTACACTGTAGATAGAATTAGATTAAGAATAATAAGATGGGACACATGCTGAGAGGAGATTAGTAAATAGCTTTCAAAATATACAAAGAGATTATATATTGTGAATCATTAGTTTTTAGTTATTCTAAATCAGCAAATATTTTTTGAAAAAAATTGATTTGGCATTATCAAAAATGAATTAATATCTTTTTCTAGTGCCTACCCAAATACTGTAATAGGATATTGATTTTATTCCGAATAATCATAGTTAGTGAGTAGCCATATGAGAGAAATTTAAACAAAGAAAATATTGAATTTTTGCTATTAAAAATATTACAGTAGTGAAAAACCTACTATAGTGTGCACTTAGAAATATCAGCATAATAATATTTAGACCTTAGATATTATGGAACTTTAGAAAGCCTCATATTTTATAGCAATTATAATGGTGGAAGTTTAGAAAGACATTTATTTAGTAAAAATTAGAGCCTAGAACTTTAAAAAGGCTTTTATTTCATAGGAAACATATTCTTTGACCCAAATAGATGTTGCATTATGGAATTAACAATGGCACAAACAATATTGAAAAAATGCATGTTAAACTAACCTAACCTTAGTTTACAGATGATGATATTAAGTTTTTGAACTCTTAACTTTAGAAAGCCTCATATTTTGTAGCAATTATAATGGTGGAAGTTTAGAAAGACATTTATTTAGTACAATTAGAGTCTAGAACTTTAAAAAAGCTTTTATTTCGTAATATTGTGAATATTAGTATATGTACAAAATTGCAGAAAATTGCACTTTGGAATTATAATATAAAGAATTATAATATAAAGATTTTAGATAGATCTTTGCATGAAATACTGGCAGTTCATTTTTGCCGGAATTGCATTCATTGAGACTACCTGTGGGACGAACTTGAAAGGTTCTATCTGGACCAGTACTTTGGTTTATTGATAAATGATTGGTGAGGATGAATTCAATTGTAATGAACTCGAGATTCCTACAATTACCATAGAATGCAGTACAAATATGGCACAGTTGGCAGTTCACAACTCTTCTTCAATGAATGATATTTTGGTTTTTGAAAATGACCAAACCAGAAGCAAAGAAATAGATGAGAATCTTACTAAAATAAATGAATTAATGTTGAGAATTAAAAATAGTGGAGCAAAAGTTGATGGTAACAGTTTCTTGAAGTACCATTTGATGACTGGGGCAGCTACAATTCCTGAAGGTATGGCAAACCCTGATTTCACTCAACCAAAATTCATGAATGATAGCATTCAACAAAATGCTTTGGAAAAGACAATTGGAAGAAGAAACCAAAAATATGCAATAAAAAAGCAAGTGTTACATCTCGATTCAAATAATAACAATAAACAAGAGTTCAAAAACTTAATATCTTTGTCTGTAAACTAACTAAATCAGGTTTTTGTCAATTGTCTTTTTGTCTTTATTTATTAAATGTTATATAGATTAATAACAGGAAGATTTAACAAAAGAAAAATCATGTTGTTTTCTTAGGGCAAAAAAGCTTTCAGCTCTCTCCGAATTGCCAATAATCCAATTATTATTAATTAATATCATTTCTAATGCAGCATTAAAATCATCAATAAGGAACTTGATCAAAATTGGCCAAATTATTTCAATAATTCGACAAAACATTTTTCTTAGATGTTAAGTCTTTTTTCTTTTTATTGTCTTGATAGGATTTCTAAAACTGATTAATTTTTTTGTACAGTTTTTCTTCTACAATTTTTTTCTTTATCTTCTTTGAAATGCTTAGTTGATGACAAATTAAAATCAATTGATGGAGCTTATAGAGATTCTCAATTCTGTAACATTTACTATCAATGTGTGAATGGCACTGTTTATTCTCACAAATGTCCACTTGGCCACTTCTTTGATCCAGTAATCAACGCAATAGAAGGCACTGTAAAATTTTGCATTCCCTCCGAAAATTTGAAATGCACACAGAATCGAGTTTGGTCTCAATGGTCAGCTTGGAGTGATTGCGACCAAAAGTGCAGAGGCAAAGAAATTCATACGAGAAGGAGAGAATGGAGCAATCCTTCACCTTCCATTGGTGGAAATTAAAGTACCAGTTTACCAATTGAAACTGAAGATTGCAAAACTCCTGATTGTGCATTGGGTAAAAGTCCAGCATTCGCAGTACCTTTAAAATCGAGTGTTACACTTCATCAAGAAAGAGTAAGGTGGAGTTCTATTGATGTAAACCAAGAAAATCTGTTCAATCCTATAACCAATGAATTAAGTATTAAACAATCAGGATTATTTTTCTTTACAATGACTGGATGTATGGATAAAGATACTGGAACATTGCTTAGATTTGAAAATGTTTGTAGACAAACAGATTTAAAGAGGGATGAAAACAAATCAGCCTGGGATCAAATAACCAGAAGTGCTTTATTTATTCTAAATCCTTTGTTCAAACCATTTGTTGAACAAAACTTTCATAGTTCCAAATTACTTTTAGGACTTTGGTACCATATATCAAGTTCTGATAGAGAGTGTACTTTGTTGTATTGTAATTTTCAATTCTTTAACTGTTAGCTGGCTGTTTAAACTTACTTGTTTAGAACTAGAAACTCATTTACTCAATACATAACCTTTGAATGAAATACTGGTGTTTTGTTGTTTAATTTCTACCAAAATTACATTTGTTAATACTGATTGTGGACAGACTTAAAAGGTTCTATTTGTTTGAGTACTTTGGAGAATTGATAAATGATTGAAGAGGACAAATACTGTTCTGAACAAGCAGAAATTCCAAAAATTACAATAACAGTTAAAGAATTGAAAATTACAATACAACAAAGTACACTCTCTATCAGAACTTGATATATGGTACCAAAGTCCTAAAAGTACTCAATTCCTACAATTAAAATACAACAAAGTATAGTTATCAAAATTTTGAGTTTGCCACAATTAAAATTGATAAACCCTTATGAGAAATCCTATTGCTTAAATTAACTATGATATATTTTTTGAACACAATTTGATTTTTAATATGCTTGGAGTATTTATTTGAATCTTAATTTCATTGACATATATAATCTTTCAAACTTTTTTGGGAAGAATGAAAATTTTATGTTTCATCATGCATAATTTCTTGACTCTCTGGCATCTTTTAGTTGCTGGGGCAACAGCACAAAGTGCACATTGAGCTTTGCTTATACCTTTCTTGTTGCTGAAGAGCTTACTAAGGAATCTCTGTATTGAAACAATCAAGTAAATAATAGTGAACAATTGTGTTTGTATATGTCTTACCTTTGCTACTTCTTCTTCAGTTTCTTCATCAATTTCACGTTCATTTAAATCAACCAAATCATTTCCATCATCAGAGATTTGATTTTCTGCCAAATCACTGACTAACTCACTTGCGTGAGCTTGGTAAATTGCAAATACTACAAATAAGGATACAACGAAAATTTTCATTTTGAAGAGTTGGTTGGCAAACTGGATGATAGCATGGGTATTTATAGAAAAACAGTGTAATTTATGGGAATAGATTGTAAAGATTGTTACAGTAATTAACATTGTTAGTATATATCATCACTTAAAATATGTTGAGATAGGGGCAAATAAAGTGATATAGGGGAATCATTATTTATTATCAATAATTCAAAATAACCATAAATATGTTTAATTTTTTTTATTCTTTTGAGTAGAAATAAAAAAATAAAGCATGTAATTTGCAATGCAATTTGCTTTTTAGAAAAAAAATTAATGTAAGTTAAAAAACTTTTTGTTTTCATTTGCATAACTTTTGAGCACAGGTGTACAATTGTTGGTTACTATTGTAGTTTGTTGTATTGTAGCTCATGAGAATCAAATTTTTCCTCTCCAATCATTCACCAATTTGCCAAAGTACTGTTCAGCATAGAACCTTTTAAGTTCATCTACAATTAGTCTCAATAATGAAATTCCATGAGAAATTTACCAACAAAACAGCAGTATTTCTTTCAAAGAATGCTTATTCAGAAACTGACTTTCTAGTTCCAAAGAAGCAGGTTTTAACAACAAACTGGCTCACTTGATCATCTAAAATAGTATTGTGAAAATAATTTAAAGATATCATAGATTTTTGTGTTTTTATTTTTTTAAATATTTTTTAATATAAACTTTGAGCACATGTGTACATTTGTTACTAATTAATGTACTTTGTTGTACAGTAATTTGTACACATACAGTGGTGAAAGAAATTTTTCATTCGAAGGAATATTTTTTTGTAAAGGCTATTTTGAAGGGTAATCAATAGCCTTGTTTTAAAAAAATATTGACTGAAATGTAGGACATTTTGTCTAGTTTTATGAATATTTTTCAGATACTCTCTACCTCTCCTAGTTTACAAAATTATTTTTATATTTTTGTGAGTATTTATAATTCTGTACAGAAATTTTTTGGAAAAGGCAAGCAAATTTTTTGTACACCCCCTATATCTTATTTATTTATTAATTTTTTAATTAAATGTACATTTATAAATGTTAGTGCTTTAGCTTTGAACCATTTTGTTGAATACAAGTTAATCCTGAATCTAACAGGGACTTATGAAGGGTGATTAAATCCTTCTTTTGTCTTTTATTCAAAATTTCCAACTTTTGTTGAATACAGTGCCACAAATTATCCTTTTAGTAAATTGGGGGCTCTCATATACAAGATTCTTCAACATGTGCCATGCATTCTCTATGGGGGAAAGATCTGGGGAGTAAGCTGGCCAAGGTAATACTTTCAGTCTTAAAATATTTTTGGATAATTTTGGCTTTGTGGCAAGGAACATTATCCTGTTGGAAGATGAAACTCTTCCCATATCTTTTTTTCAGGAATGGCATGACCGCTTTTTTCGTTGGCCTATAACAGTTTGAAGCTATTAATTAGCTATTTCCAAGTGCAAAATACTTGACATTTGACCAATAGGAGACAAGGTGGAAATGTTAAAATTGAGTATGGATCAACTAAAATATAATCCTGTATATATCAAAGTATTTTCCTAATGGGGTAAATCCCATTCTCTCTCTCTCTCGTAATTAGAAAATACAGGATGAGGGAGTATGGTTTTTGGTGCAAGTTGTAATTGGGACGTTTTCCACCAACCGCAAAACATATCTTTTCCTAACAATAGACAATGGAAAAGGTCATACAGCAAACAAGTAATCACTGTTGAAATGTTTTCAATGATTTTTCATCATCATTTAATTTGTTGGCAAACTTATTTCCTTAATTTCAGATTAATGCATTAACAATGAAATGAATGACGGCAAAGGATTTAATCTTGATATGAATTGCCATCATCAATATGAGTATTCTCTCATGTAAATGCCTTTTCAATTTTTGGTGACGTGTGACGTATGAAGACAAGTAGTCTTTATTGTTTATGTCTCCTTTCCAGAACAAAATCCAAGTTTTACTTGGAAACGTTCTTGAATCATAATCCACCAATGGTTGCAAACAAAGAGCAATCTCTGTAGGTAATAATGTCAAGTGTCTCGAGTTGGTTAATGGCAAAGTATTGAGGCAAAATTGAAAGAGTTATTAGTTAATGCAATATATTGAATATGATAATTAGAATTATCATATTGTAGAGTTCAAATCCACTTGTTCTGAGCGTCTTTTCTTTCTCACACTCTAACGCTTACAAGACCAAATACAATGATATTCCTATGCGTGTTTACCGCTTTTCTAATTGGATGCAATGGCTATTTCGAACGATAGGTTAACGCGTTTGAAGAACAGAATAAAAATGGCTATAGTGTTCCCAGCCATCACCAACAGTTTAACCAAGAACGTCAAGATCATATTAAACTTTTTTGAGTATTGCTAACATTGCAGATATTGAATTAGTGTTTGATACAAATATTTTTCGAACAATACATTTTGAAAAAGTTCGAATTTTGAAATTAAGAAATGAAAATAAAACTTTAAAATTAGTAGTTCAAAACAATGACACTACTCTCGACGAATACAACCACGAATATATTAAAGGATGGAACGAAGTTCACTTTACAAATCCTTCACCTTCGGTCAAGATGTTTCTCTATTTGACTGGATCGCCTTATAATAATCTGGAAATTGGAGAGATACAAATACTGGCTACAATAAAAGCTTATTCGTCGTGCGTCGAATGGTATAAAGACGCAAAACCAACTTTTCCAGAATTTATATATGCTGAAGATATGTTTAGGTTTTTGTACGAAGATGTTGCAGAATTGGAATCTGGATCTGTCTGTACAGCGTCTATATCACATATACACCAGCAACTACGAATATAATAGAGAATCAACTGGTTTCTCTTTTCTTTCTAGCCAGAGATTCGTATGTGTTGGGAGAGAGATTAATCAAATACAATGTCTATCTTCGCTATCAGAAGATCTTTATAAAATGTACAATGGGCAAAAGTGATAACGTCTTAGCAACTTTATATCATTAAAATAACATGAACTATACATTCTTGAACGATAATTCTCAATGCTTTCAAAGCTTATTTTATACATCTAACTTTCCACCAAATTCCAGCTTTAAAATTATGTTTATTTGCTAGTCTGAGTCTGCTAGCATGATAAAATTTTCTTTTGTCTGCCAGTATTTCCAATTCATACTGTACTGCTCTTGCTGGCAAAATCTATGCGTTTGCAAGTTATAACAATACTGGTTCTACTCGAACCTTTAAACAAATGTTTAAATTAAAATGGTTTATTCGCAATAATAATACTTAAGCAAGTAACAATATGAGAGTTCGATAGCAGAGTAGATAGTTTGTAAAAGCAGGTTGCCAAATTACCAAACTGTCTTCTAATGTTGAGGAGTAGATGGATGGTTCCAGTGGAGGTTGTTTCCAGATGATTTTCCCAGGTCCTTGGGTCCAGATGGAAGCTGCATGCCAAATGAGAATAATGAGAATTTATATACTTTGAGGTTTGTCTCTGACATCCAATCATCACTTTACAGTTGCCGAAATGTGTAGTTCATATTTATCTTTAGTAACAGGATGTTACAAGGTTCAACATTTAGGAAGGTTAATTGAATTATAACTTGGCCACACCCTAGGCAAGTTAATTAAATTATAACCTGGCCAAACCTTTATTGGTAATTAAAGATGAGCCTTCAAGCTGACTAATCAGACTTATGTTTGGCCAATGTTATAGCATTTTCTTGCGTAGGTTTTAAGATGTACATGTATATGTTGCATAAAATAATAGAGTTCAAGCATGTAAAATATAACCAAAGTTGTACA
>CAJFCJ010000067.1:72482-86390 GCA_904063045.1 Dimorphilus gyrociliatus
ATGAGTAACTGGTTCTACTTGGAAAAGCAGGTTGTTCATGTGACAAGTAAAATTGAGAACATTTGTTATTCTTTTTATCATGCTTAAGTCACAAACACTTCTGTTGAGGCTATTGGTGAACATTGTTTAATTATAGCTATTCTCCATCTGATACTGTGCATTCCAACTCATTTGTTAACACTGTGTCATTGAGGATCAAATTTGCTAGTAATGCATCATTCTGCTTCTTTGAACAAATTGATTGCAGAGAAGACTTGACAGCTGTTGGGAAACTTTTTTTAATTCTTAAATTTGAATCAATACATGTAGTAGGTAGATGTTTGGGCAGCTCTCTCATTTCCATGGGAATTTGTGGTATGGGTTTTTCTTTCTTAGTTTAGTTTTGTTCCTTCTTCATCTGCTTTTTAGCATTCTCATGTGTAGAGTAAAATAATTCCTTCATAGGTAATCTTAATTCTCTGGCTGGTGGTCCTTTATACCATATGCCCAATGTTGGTAATACCTTCTTTTTGATTCTTTTCTCACTGTATACATATTTTGAAATCGTGACAGATTGTCTTGTTGCCCTTGTCCAATTGACTGCTTGCAGCATTTCTTGGATATAATAGTTATCCAGCTCCCAGTAAGATGGACTAATGGGTTGTTGTAGATGATATATCACAACTTCCTTGAGTGTGCCTTTTATTTCTCATTAGTTTATACTTTGTGTTTGTTTCTCTGTACATTGGTTAAGACTTGGTAAGGGGTTGTTTCGCTTGTATAGTATAATTTGTTCTTTAACTTTATTGGGATAGTTTAATAGTCGTTTTTCTTCATTTTTTGCCAATCTCTGATATTGTAGCAAATTGTATAGGTGTTCCTTGCTTGTTTCCTGTATTAAACTCTGTTCCTCCAGTGGTACTAGTACTTTTGTTCCAGGACCACCAATTCCATCAATAAACTTATCTTGATAAGGGATGTCCAGAATAGAATACCCTGGACAAGAATAGTGACCAGCAAATTTGATACAACTAATTCTGTTGCTAATTTTTATCCATGGTGATTGTTGCCCAAGTGTGTAATTATTCTTGAGGTTCCTAAAGACAATAATTGCCTCTTCTGTTTCACAATAGGACTGCCCTGGTAAACAATCTTCCAGGTAGTCCAGATTAGTTGTAATTTTCATATTAGGAGGTTGCCAATATGCTTTGCCAAACTGGATAATTGTGGTGTATTCCAGCACCTTGGTCGTTGTTGGCCATGTGTAGGCAGCAGGAAACTGATCTTGGTGGATCCAAGTGTTTCTTTTCACCATTAAAGGTTTTCCTTGAAAAGATCGTTTGTCTTTTATCATCTGTCTGCATTGATCATGAGTTACTTTGATAACTGAGTTAACAATCCTCCTCTTCTTTGCTCCAAAGAAATAGTAAGTGTAAAAATTAGTTCTTAGATACACTTGACATTTTACTGCTCTTGTTTCAATTTCTTCCAAGTTCAATTCATAGATATCAGCTGTAATTGTCTTGGTTCTTGTGATTCTATATTACAAGTTGGCTCATCTGCTAGATCAAATGCCTGGCTTGGTAGTTGGTTAGAACAAAAGTATAATGGTGGTTTAAATGTTAAGGTAATGTTTGCACTTGTAACATGGGCACCTTGGTAGGATGGTTTTGGGACTGTTATTGAGTGGATGCAGCCACAGATCACCATTACAGTCATCACTAGTGGAAGCCACAACATCTGTTTCATGTTAGCTCTTCCTGTGTTGGCTATAGTTGAATGGTTGAAAATTTTGTGTTGTTGTTCCACTCTGATAGTTATTCCATCTTCTAACTCTATATATTGTGGTTCCACTTCTTGTTGGGAATCTAATTGTTCAGAGATGATTTTAGTCTCATCTAAAAATATGACTGACTCATTGTCTGTGTCACTTGTATTTTCTTTCTCATCTTGGGATGAATCTACCACTATGAGGGACTCATTATCCGAATGGGTTATGTCAATAATTTCACCTTCAATAATTATTGACTCATTATCCGAATGGGTTATATCAATAATTTCGCTTTCAATAATTATTGACTCATCGTCTGAACTAGGTATTTCATCTTCTCTATCAGAGATAATGTTTGCCTCTGAATCTGTATTTTGATCCAGTTCATTATTTGTTTCTGTGTCATCACTTTCAGATGAGCTTGAAGGTTCATTGAGACTGTAATTACTGTCTGTTTTGAAAGTATTGCTTGTGTCATAACCAGTATCAGAATTAGTAACTTCCATCTCTGAGTCATCACTATCTGAACTTTCTGATGAAGAGTCATGCTGTCCCATCATGGCTATAGTGACTTTGTTTAGTTGAGGTTGCCTTATTCTTTCAGCCAGGTTCCCTTTCCTTCTATCAAATTTGAGAGAACACTGTTTAGCTTCAAAATTGAGGTTTGCTCCCACAGTTTGTAGGAAATCACAACCAAGTATTATTGCTATGTCTAGATTTTCCATAACTATAAATTCTTGTTCCATACTTTCTCCAGCAAATTGGATATTCAGCTTTACGCTTCCTTTTTGCTTTAAAGCTTTCCCATCAGCTGAAGTTATAATTGGTAAGCCAATTGTTTCTTTATCCATAATTGTAACATCCATTAACTTGATTTCTTTTTCAGTAATAAAGGATCTCAATGCTCCTGTGTCACACAGGGCAATGACTTCTTGGCCTTTTTGATTCTTCAAACGGAATTGGAAGTCATTTCTTCCTTCTACCTGAGAAAGATATTGGAGGTGTGTTATTTCCTTCTCCACAAGGTGAAAGATTGTTGTTGCTTCTTTCCCTGTTTCCAACTTATTAGATTCATTGGCTAGTCTTAATCTGCTACCATGTACCAACTTGCATGTATTATCATCCATTTGTATTTCATATATCCACTTTTGATGATTGACTTTTGTTATTCGGTATGGGCCTAACCATTTTAAAGAAGGGATTTTTGTTATTGCAATTCTTGCAGCATCATTTCTTAAGAATACTTCATCATCAACCTCAAAATATTTTGGAAGATTGAGATTTCTATTCTTTCTTTCCCTATATTGTTCTTTTGCCATGATGGATTTACAGAAGGCTGTAGCTCTTAACTGTACTAATTGCTGCTGGTGATTGAATACAAATAGTACATTTGTTTCAGGAGAGGTAGTATGCATTGTTACATCAATCAGTGTTCTTGTGCTGGTGCCAAAAAGAAGTTCCTGGGGTGGTAGTCTTGTACTTCCTACAGGTGATTGATTCAAAAATGCTTGAATCAAGGGTAGGTTTGCAACCCAGTTATGCTGATTTTCTTCCACCACTAATTTATTGATTTCCTTCCTCACTTCTCTATTTCTTCGTTCAACTAGTCCATTGCTCTGGCTTCTATAAGCTGTTGTTTGGATTTTCTCAATACCTAATACCTTCATAAACTCTTTAAAAGCTTTACCAACAAAGTTTCTTCCTTGATCTGTCAACATTTGTTTTGGAATTCCAAAAATGGGAAAAAATCTGTTGAAAAGAAGGTTTGCAATTTCTTTACTGGTTTGCTGTTTGAGTGCATATAAAACTGTGTATCTACTGAAATGATCCACTATCACAAGTATGAATCTGTATGACTTAACCATGGGTAAGGGTCCCATTATATCCATGGCTACCAACTCCATTGGTGATGCAGGGTGAAAGGTTTCTACCAAAGGGTATACTCTACTCCTACCATTCATTTGTTCACACAAAGTGCAATCCTTTATTGAATTCTCAATCATAATCTTTAATTTTGGGTGCCAAAAGGTCTTTGTAATTATTTGTAATGTCATTCTGGGTCCATGGTGATTGTGAATTTTATTTTTATGGAATTTAGGGAGCAGAGTTAGCATCAAATGGTCAGGTAAAACCAGAATGTTTCTTTCTTCAAGGATAATCCAGATCATTTCCTTGTGAACAAACATCTCCATTATGAAAGGTGTAAAAGTTCCAAATAAGGAATAGGTAGCTGACCATCCAATGTTAAATATTCTTTAATTGATTTTAAATTCACATCTTTTTCTTGCTCTGACTGTAAGTCAACAGAAGACAAATCAATTTTCTCTTCACTGTTATCACTGGTAGCTACAAAAGTTAACTCTGGTGTATGTTCATACTGTTCCATTTTAACTGAAATAGAGGGAGAATTCTCCTTTTTGATCTTTCCATGAATTAGCTCTTCAAATGTTACTTTCCTTGGGGGTGTATATTCTTCTAATCTTGTTAATGCATCTGCTCTATTTTTTCGTCCTGTCACATAGTTAATTGTAAATTTTAAATCCATTAAAGCCATGACCCATTTTGCTGTGCTGACATTCAATTTGTTTTGCTTAAATGTTTGTACTAGACTCTGATGGTCAGTATATAAAAAGAATGGCTTGTCTTGAAGGTAATGTAAAAATTTCTTTACAACCCAGTAAACACCAAATGCTTCCTTTGATAGGCTGCATATTTCATTTGATTATTGTTGAATTGTTTTGAAGCGTAGGCAATGGGTTTCATTGTTTCTTCCCATTCTCATCTACATAAACTTGTTCAAGAACTCCTCCTACAGCTACATTCGATGCATCTGTTGTTAAGTGAAAATCTTTAGCAAAATCAGGTAGTTGTAATACAGGAGGGTTAACTACTGCATCTCTCAACTTGAAAAATGATTGCTTGGCTTCCTCAGTCCATTGCAATTTATCCTTTTTCCCATGTAGTTTCATTAACATATACAGAGGTTTAGCTACTCTTGCAAAATCTTGTATAAATTTTCTGTAATAGCCACAAAATGCAACAAAGCTTAGTAGTGAATTTGCAAACACTGGTGGCTGTAAATTATATAATTTATCTGTCTTGGACTTATCTGTTTCAATCCCCTTTTCTGATACAATGTGTCCCAAGAATTGAACTTGTTCTTTCAAAAACACACATTTACTTAGTTTAATCTTAAAATTGTACTTTTGAATCTGTTGAAGAATGGTCTCCAATGCTTCCCAATGTTGGTCCAGCGACTTGGTAAATATTATTATGTCATCAAGGTAGTTTAGGCACAAATGCTTTACATCCTTTAGCACAAATGAATTCATTACATAACTAAAATGAGGAGGGGCATTGGTTAATCCAAAAGGCATCTTAATAAATTCAAACAAGCCAAAAGGTGTAATAAATGCTGTTTTAGACCTATCTTCTTTCTTGATGTTAATGTGGTGGTATGCACTTGTCAAATCCATTGTAGAAAAGAATTTATTTCCTCCTCCCAAATGGTCAAAAAGATCATCTTGATTTGGCAGTGGATACTTGTTTTTAACTGTCATTTTGTTTAGTTTTCTATAATCTACACACATTCGTAGACTACCTTCCTTCTTTCTTACGAAAACAATTGGTGAAGCCCAATTGCTCTTGCTTGGTTGAATAACTTTGCTTTTTACCAATTCAGCTATCTGTTGCTTACATTCTTCTTGTTTTTGAGGAGGCATTCTATATGGCCTTTGTCTATATGGTGTTGAACCTGGTTCAAGAGTTATTTCCAAGGGTGGTACCTCTGGATTGCCAATATCAAATCTGTCTTCTGCAATAGTTTCTTTATATTTTGCCAGAATTTGGGTAACTTTGTTCTTCATCTCGGGATTTTCTTGTTCAATTGTTGTCTGAAGGGTATGTATTTGACTCTCATTCTTTTCATAATAAGAGGAACTGGGTAAAACCCTTTGAAAGATAAGTGTTGTGTTCCAACAGGGTAATTCTTTTCTGTACCTGGCTGGAGTATAATCTGTCTCTTGCCAAAGTCAAGGGTAGCTCCATTTGTTGTAGAAAGTCACACCCAATAATACATTGTTGTGTAATGATTTTGTTGATCAGAAAGCGTTGTTTAATAATCTTTTCATTAAAATAAAGTCTGAGAATGATTTCTCCACATATCTCGATGCTATTTCCTGAAGCATCTCTAGCATTTTTCACAGTTTGTTCTGGGAAGGATGCTTTTCCTTGAACTTGTCTTAATACCTTTTTTGAAATGAAAGATCTGTCACTACCAGAGTCTATCAAGGCATCAAACTTAAAACCAGTATTAGTTTCAAATTGTCCAATAAATGTTGAAGCATTTCGCTCAGATTGTTTGCTTTGTAACAGCTGACAAGTGGATTCGTCACTATCTGAAAAACAGAGAATATCTTGAACTTCGTCGTTTTCTGACATGCTTTCATTGTCTAATGTTTCTAATTTTTGTAGCTTAGGTTCCTCTTTCAGTATCGTCTTTGCTGGTTGATTTTTCTTATAATACCTATTTGTTGTAGTTGGTGCATACTTTTGGACTTTTTGGCTTGAAAACTTTTCTTTAGTAGCATTTTTGTTGTCAGGTACATGCTTTCTATTCCAGAAATTTGGGGTTTCTGTAGAAGCATCTTTTCTGATTACCTGGGTCTTTTTGGTCTCTTTTCTTTGTTGAGTTTCCAATTTTGACACCATTGTGATTGGTTTTCTTTGAGTTAGTTTTAATGAAGTTTCTGCTTGCTTAGCAGCCTCATATAGTTCTGCCAATGTTTGACATTTAGGATGTAAGGTGTACACTAAATGTAGAATATCCTGTTGTAATCCTCTTTGTAAAACTTCCATCAGTTTTATTTCTTTCATAGTTGCAAGCAATTGTGGTTCCATTGGTCTAGGTGGAGAAAACCTCTTTATCAATTTCTTTGCTCTATTAACAAACTGAACCACACTTTCGCCATTCATTTGCTTTAAGTTAAGCAATTTCTCCTGATACTCCAAAGGATCTAGATCAAATTCGTCATGGAGGGCTTTCCATATTTCCTCCACAGTAGGCTCTCCATCCAGAGCCAACACCAAATCCTTTGCAGGACCAGTTAAATAATCTAAAAGATTTGCTTTCACAACATCTTCTCCTATCCAACCATAAGCATAACATGCCTGATTAAAGTCTTCTTTGAACATTTGACAGCATAAATGCAGAACTTTGTGAAAAAAATAGATTTTTGGACCTGCTGCAATACTTCCAAACAAACTGGATCAAAAATAAATTATGGAAACCAAATAACTGGTCAGTTTTTGGTTTGTCTATTAGGACCAATAATGATTGTGAAGGATGGCATCAAAGAATGAATAGTAAGCTGCCTGCTAAAGGTTCTTTTTACATGCTGGTTGATGAGCTAAAAAAAGAGTCTGAGTTGATTGCAGTTTATGAGAAATTACTGTCAGAAAAAAGGATTTACAAACATCAAAAGAAAAAGTATATTGACATCCAAAAGAAAATTTTTGATTTATGGGATGATTTCAAGTTGAACAAATTGACATCAATTGATCTATTAATGCAGACATCCCATATCTACTCTCCAGCATAAATATCATTTGTCAAGCTTTATTGTTTTTTAGTATAATATTTAGTCTTTTAAATACATACTTTTAGATTTATAGCTAAATCTTTTATTCAAAAATTCAAAAATAAAATAAATATAAAAATAGGGTGCGAACGTACCTGGGTACGTTCGCACCCGCCCAGGGTACGTTCGCACCCGGGTACGTTCACACCCAGGTACGTTCGCACCCCAACTCGGAGGATTTACTGTTGTCACTGTTGAGAAGATCAATATTTTTAATCACAATGTTTTTTGGGTAAAAACTTGTAATTGTAATTGTTTTACCTGAAACAATTGCTACTAGAAATTGCCCAGATGGAACGCTAGAAATATCAAAAGTAAAAAGTAAAATTCTTCAAAGTAAATTCTTTCCAAAGGGAAAGTTACCTTCAGTTCCTTCATTTTTAAAATGGCTGCCAGTTTATATTTCAACAGTGTTTTTATTTTTGTAGGTTCCAATATTATAATTCTAAATAATAAATTAAAAAAACCTAATATTTTTATGGGTATCTTCACAACATCTTCACCAATCCAACCATAAGCATAACATGCCTGATTAAAGTCTTCCTTGAATTTTGAACACTCCTTGCTTCCATCATACAACTTGAGAATAGTTCTTTGAGGGCGGTCCCAAGCAGCCCTTAATGCTTAAATTACTGTTGTGATATCAACATTTGGGTTCTGTGCTGGGTGATGTGTTCCATCTCCATGATCTGTTGGAATTGTGATTCGATTTCTTTTCATTTCACTCACCAATCTATCATAGTCTTCAATTAGTCTCTGTTGCCTTTCTGGCATTTCTGCTGGCTGAATTGTAATTGTTGGAGTTGCTGGGGTTGAAGGGTTAGAGTCTGTAACTGCCCCAGTGGCATTTCCATTTCCTCCTTCTGCCATATTTACTTTCTCAAAACTTTTGAATAAACCAAAAGAATATCCTGCCAACTGCACCAAATTTGAACTGCTCTTGCTGGCAAAATTTATGCATTTGCAAGTTATAACAATACTGGTTCTACTCGAACCTTTAAACAAATGTTTAAATTAAAACTGTTTATTTGCAATAATAATACTTAAGCAAGTAACAATATGAGAGTTCAATAGCAGAGTAGATAGTTTGTAATAGCAGGTTGCCAAATTACCAAACTGTCTTCCAATGTTGAGGAGTAGATGGATGGTTCCAGTGGAGGTTGTTTCCAGATGATTTTCCCAGGTCCTTGGGTCCAGATGGAAGCTGCATGCCAAATGAGAATAATGAGGATTTATATACTTTGAGGTTTGTCTCTGACATCCAATCATCACTTTACAGTTGCCGAAATGTGTAGTTCATATTTATCTTTAGTAACAGGATGTTACAAGGTTCAACATTTAGGAAGGTTAATTGAATTATAACTTGGCCACACCCTAGGCAAGTTAATTAAATTATAACTTGGCCAAACCTTTATTGGTAATTAAAGATGAACCTTCAAGCTGACTGATCAGACTTATGTTTGGCCAATGTTATAGCATTTTCTTGCGTAGGTTTTAAGATGTACATGTATATGTTGCATAAAATAATAGAGTTCAAGCATGTAAAATATAACCAAAGTTGTACACCAGTGTACTGTTTAAATTCTTTTGTAACAGTTACAGCTAATTTACTCCCTTTGTAATAAATTTGAATACCAACACTTTTCTTTGATGTTTTGATATAAGCAAAATCAAATTTAAGTTCTTTAAAATCAGTCCAAAGAAACTTTTGTTCATTGACAAAAATAAATCATTCATCAATGATGATTGTACTGTACTGCTCTTGCTGGCAAAATCTATGCGTTTGCAAGTTATAACAATACTGGTTCTACTCGAACCTTTAAACAAATGTTTAAATTAAAATGGTTTATTCGCAATAATAATACTTAAGCAAGTAACAATATGAGAGTTCAATAGCAGAGTAGATAGTTTGTAATAGCAGGTTGCCAAATTACCAAACTGTCTTCCAATGTTGAGGAGTAGATGGATGGTTCCAGTGGAGGTTGTTTCCAGATGATTTTCCCAGGTCCTTGGGTCCAGATGGAAGCTGCATGCCAAATGAGAATAATGAGGATTTATATACTTTGAGGTTTGTCTCTGACATCCAATCATCACTTTACAGTTGCCGAAATGTGTAGTTCATATTTATCTTTAGTAACAGGATGTTACAAGGTTCAACATTTAGGAAGGTTAATTGAATTATAACTTGGCCACACCCTAGGCAAGTTAATTAAATTATAACTTGGCCAAACCTTTATTGGTAATTAAAGATGACCTTCAAGCTGACTAATCAGACTTATGTTTGGCCAATGTTATAGCATTTTCTTGCGTAGGTTTTAAGATGTACATGTATATGTTGCATAAAATAATAGAGTTCAAGCATGTAAAATATAACCAAAGTTGTACAACTTCCCCCTTCTTTGTGAAGATGAGTCCCTTCATCTTGATTTAATGAGAATTACAGGTGGTTGTTCTTCTTCATTAGTTTGATGTTGACTAAAGCTACAACTTTGTTTCATTAGTTTTGGGTTTTCAGGAGAGTTATCTGTGCTCTCACTTGGGGTAGCAATTTCTTCTCTTTGTTTTCTTCTTCCAATAATATAGTTGAAAATGATGATACATACCATTGACACTACAATACTCAAACAAATATTTCGTATGATAACATAAAGTGTTTTCCCAGGTTTATAGTACCAACTATGGAAAAACTTTTTAATTCCAGATAAATTGGGTACAATGCCATTTTTCTCTGCAACAGTGACCATGTTATCATACCTTGCCTGCTTCTGTTCCAGTGAACTGATAACTTGCTTAATTTTTGAGTGCTGGTATGCAATATCCTTCTTTACCCCATGGTGGAGTAGATCAGCTAATCTGGCAATTTCAATTTTTGGTTCAGAAAGGTGATTGTGGATATGTAACTGCATGGATTTTGCAGACACAGTGTGAAATCTGCATCCTCTTTCTGAATAATACACATACGTTTTGTCTTTCATTGGTTGGTTTCTTATAGGATTTAATGGGTTGTGAGTTGTTTTGTAGAATAACTTGTTAGACTTACACTCATTATAGGTAATCTCTTCAGGATTGACTTGCTGTAAAACATGAGTAACTGGTTCTACTTGGAAAAGCAGGTTGTTCATGGTGACAAGTAAAAATTGAGAACATTTGTTATTCTTTTTTATCATGCTTAAGTCACAAACTACTTCTGTTGAGGCTATTGGTGAACATTGTTTAATTATAGCTAATTCTCCCATCTGACTACTGTGCATTCCCAACTCATTTGTTAACACTGTGGTCAATTGAGGATCCAAATTTGCTAGTAATGCCATCATTCTGCTTCTTTGAACAAATTGATTGCAGAGAAGACTTGACAGCTGTTGGGTAAACTTTTTTAAATTCTTAAAATTTGAATCAATACCATGTAGTAAGGTAGATGTTTGGGCAGCTTCTCTCATTTCCAATGGGAATTTGTGGTATGGGTTTTTACTTATCTTATGTTTCAGTTTTGCTTCCTTCTTCATCTGCTTTTTAGCCATTCTCATGTGTAGAGTAAAATAAATTCCTTCATAGGTAATCTTAATTCTCTGGCTGGTGGTCCTTTATACCATATGCCCAATGTTGGTAATACCTTCTTTTTGATTCTTTTCTCACTGTATACATATTTTGAAATCGTGACAGATTGTCTTGTTGCCCTTGTCCAATTGACTGCTTGCAGCATTTCTTGGATATAATAGTTATCCAGCTCCCAGTAAGATGGACTAATGGGTTGTTGTAGATGATATATCACAACTTCCTTGAGTGTGCCTTTATTTCTCATTAGTTTATACTTTGTGTTTGTTTCTCTGTACCATTGGTTAAGACTTGGTAAGGGGTTGTTTCGCTTGTATAGTATAATTTGTTCTTTAACTTTATTGGGATAGTTTAATAGTCGTTTTTCTTCATTTTTGCCAATCTTCTGATATTGTAGCAAATTGTATAGGTGTTCCTTGCTTGTTTCCTGTATTAAACTCTGTTCCTCCAGTGGTACTAGTACTTTTGTTCCAGGACCACCAATTCCATCAATAAACTTATCTTGATAAGGGATGTCCAGAATAGAATACCCTGGACAAGAATAGTGACCAGCAAATTTGATACAACTAATTCTGTTGCTAATTTTTATCCATGGTGATTGTTGCCCAAGTGTGTAATTATTCTTGAGGTTCCTAAAGACAATAATTGCCTCTTCTGTTTCACAATAGGACTGCCCTGGTAAACAATCTTCCAGGTAGTCCAGATTAGTTGTAATTTTCATATTAGGAGGTTGCCAATATGCTTTGCCAAACTGGATAATTGTGGTGTATTCCAGCACCTTGGTCGTTGTTGGCCATGTGTAGGCAGCAGGAAACTGATCTTGGTGGATCCAAGTGTTTCTTTTCACCATTAAAGGTTTTCCTTGAAAAGATCGTTTGTCTTTTATCATCTGTCTGCATTGATCATGAGTTACTTTGATAACTGAGTTAACAATCCTCCTCTTCTTTGCTCCAAAGAAATAGTAAGTGTAAAAATTAGTTCTTAGATACACTTGACATTTTACTGCTCTTGTTTCAATTTCTTCCAAGTTCAATTCATAGATATCAGCTGTAATTGTCTTGGTTTCTTGTGATTCTATATTACAAGTTGGCTCATCTGCTAGATCAAATGCCTGGCTTGGTAGTTGGTTAGAACAAAAGTATAACGGTGGTTTAAATGTTAAGGTAATGTTTGCACTTGTAACATGGGCACCTTGGTAGGATGGTTTTGGGACTGTTATTGAGTGGATGCAGCCACAGATCACCATTACAGTCATCACTAGTGGAAGCCACAACATCTGTTTCATGTTAGCTCTTCCTGTGTTGGCTATAGTTGAATGGTTGAAAATTTTGTGTTGTTGTTCCACTCTGATAGTTATTCCATCTTCTAACTCTATATATTGTGGTTCCACTTCTTGTTGGGAATCTAATTGTTCAGAGATGATTTTAGTCTCATCTAAAAATATGACTGACTCATTGTCTGTGTCACTTGTATTTTCTTTCTCATCTTGGGATGAATCTACCACTATGAGGGACTCATTATCCGAATGGGTTATGTCAATAATTTCACCTTCAATAATTATTGACTCATTATCCGAATGGGTTATATCAATAATTTGCTTTCAATAATTATTGACTCATCGTCTGAACTAGGTATTTCATCTTCTCTATCAGAGATAATGTTTGCCTCTGAATCTGTATTTTGATCCAGTTCATTATTTGTTTCTGTGTCATCACTTTCAGATGAGCTTGAAGGTTCATTGAGACTGTAATTACTGTCTGTTTTGAAAGTATTGCTTGTGTCATAACCAGTATCAGAATTAGTAACTTCCATCTCTGAGTCATCACTATCTGAACTTTCTGATGAAGAGTCATGCTGTCCCATCATGGCTATAGTGACTTTGTTTAGTTGAGGTTGCCTTATTCTTTCAGCCAGGTTCCCTTTCCTTCTATCAAATTTGAGAGAACACTGTTTAGCTTCAAAATTGAGGTTTGCTCCCACAGTTTGTAGGAAATCACAACCAAGTATTATTGCTATGTCTAGATTTTCCATAACTATAAATTCTTGTTCCATACTTTCTCCAGCAAATTGGATATTCAGCTTTACGCTTCCTTTTTGCTTTAAAGCTTTCCCATCAGCTGAAGTTATAATTGGTAAGCCAATTGTTTCTTTATCCATAATTGTAACATCCATTAACTTGATTTCTTTTTCAGTAATAAAGGATCTCAATGCTCCTGTGTCACACAGGGCAATGACTTCTTGGCCTTTTTGATTCTTCAAACGGAATTGGAAGTCATTTCTTCCTTCTACCTGAGAAAGATATTGGAGGTGTGTTATTTCCTTCTCCACAAGGTGAAAGATTGTTGTTGCTTCTTTCCCTGTTTCCAACTTATTAGATTCATTGGCTAGTCTTAATCTGCTACCATGTACCAACTTGCATGTATTATCATCCATTTGTATTTCATATATCCACTTTTGATGATTGACTTTTGTTATTCGGTATGGCCTAACCATTTTAAAGAAGGGATTTTTGTTATTGCAATTCTTGCAGCATCATTTCTTAAGAATACTTCATCATCAACCTCAAAATATTTTGGAAGATTGAGATTTCTATTCTTTCTTTCCCTATATTGTTCTTTTGCCATGATGGATTTACAGAAGGCTGTAGCTCTTAACTGTACTAATTGCTGCTGGTGATTGAATACAAATAGTACATTTGTTTCAGGAGAGGTAGTATGCATTGTTACATCAATCAGTGTTCTTGTGCTGGTGCCAAAAAGAAGTTCCTGGGGTGTAGTCTTGTACTTCCTACAGGTGATTGATTCAAAAATGCTTGAATCAAGGGTAGGTTTGCAACCCAGTTATGCTGATTTTCTTCCACCATAATTTATTGATTTCCTTCCTCACTTCTCTATTTCTTCGTTCAACTAGTCCATTGCTCTGGCTTTTAAGCTGTTGTTTGGATTTCTCAATACTAATACCTCATAA
>CAJFCJ010000068.1:0-20907 GCA_904063045.1 Dimorphilus gyrociliatus
TCTTAACTGGTTCCCCTCTTTTGATAAAGAATGAAGGGAAACTTGTTTTGTTGCAAGGATAATGGCTCCAGAATTTTGTAAGAAGTCACAACCAAGTATTACAGCCATATCCAATTTTTCCATAATGAAAAATTCTTGTTCATAAGTTCTGTCCAGCAAACTGGATGGTTCAATTTTGCTTTTCCTTTAATCTTAAAGCTTTTCCATCTGCTTAAGTGATGGTTGTAAGTCTGTAGTTTCTATCATGATGATTATGGTCCATTAGCCTGATCCTTTTCAGTAATAAAGACATAAAGGCTCCTGTATCACATAAGGCAATGACCTCTCTTCCATTATGATATTTAATTCGAAATTGGAAATCTTTTCTGCCTTTTACCAAAGAAGTACACTTAAAATGTGCGATTTTCTCTTTTTTTGAGATTAAATGTTGCCATTCTTCCTTTAGAAATTTCAGTCTCATTCGGTCATCAGGTCCAACAGTATTAGTCTCTTAAAGCTGCCTTTTTCATTATTTCCTGCATTTCCATTTCTTTGTTGTTGAAATCTATTTTGAGAAAAAGGTTTAAATGTATGTTCATTTTGATTTGAGTTACTCTGATTGTTGTCAAATCTCCTTTTGTACTGTTTGAATTCATTTTTGCTTTCCTTTCTTGCATTATCAAAAAATATTTTGCTGTTTTTGCCAAATTAATATACTGATTAACTGAGTTAATCTTTCCATCTTTTTCCACATGATTAACAATTTTTCCTTTAAGACCATTCCTGAATACAGTTAACAGTTGAAGTTCTCTAACTCTTTCAGTAACACAAGCCATTTCAGTATTATTGAATGGTAGGAATTTTTCCCCAAGTTCTTTACTTCTTCTAATAAAACTTTGGACAGTTTCATCATTGAACTGTCTCAATCTATCAATTTCTTTTTTGTAAGCCATAGGATCTGGATTAAATTCTTCATCCAATGCATACCAAATTTCATTTTCATTTGCCATGGAGGGTAAACTTTCAATAGCATCTCTGGCTCTTCCAGTAGTATATTTTCTCAGCATTCGAATTCTTTTCTCCTCTGGATCCCAAAGGTTTAATTCACAAGCTGTTTGAAAGTTCCTCTTAAAGGCCCAAGTATCTTTGCTACCCGAATAGGGTCTCAGCAAAGTAGTATTAGGTTTCTCATTAGCATCAATTAGAAGACTTGCAATTGTCTTTTCCAAAGTGTTATCTTGAATGCCATCATAAGTGAATTTTGGTTGAGTAGGATCAGGATTAACCATACCTTCAGGAATTGTAGCTGCCCCAGTCATCAAATGGTACTTTAAAAAGCTATTACCATCAACATTGGCTCCACTACTTTTAATTCTCAACATTAATTCATTAATTTTTGAAAGATACTCATCTACTTCCTAGGCTCTGCTTTTGTCACTCCCATAAACCAAAATAACATTCATTGAAGTAGCATTGTGGGCTGTCACCTGTGCCTTATTTGTACTTTGTTGTATTGTAATTGTAGAATTTCTGGTTCGTCACAACTGTAATTGTCCTTTCCAATCATTTACCAACTTGCAAAGTATGGTCCAAATAGAAACTTTAAAGTTCATCCAAAAATAGTCTAACAAATGCAATATCGATAGAAATGAATCAACAAAACACCAGTATTTCATCGAAAGAATATTTATTGAGTAAAATGAGCTTCTAGTTCTAAACAAGCTAGTTTAAACAACTAGCTGATGGTTAGAAAACTGAACTATCACTGTTAATTTCGTAGGGTTTATATACTCTTTTAAGGGTTGATAGTTCATAAATTTCAAAGTGACAAAAACAAAAGTAACATTTTAAGACAAAGAAAAGTACTAAATATGGTCATGTTTTTATTGTTTTCCTCTTCTAAATAACAGTTGAATTTCAAAGGTTGGAGAGTTGCATAAGATGTAACAATTTTAGTCAGACAAGTCCAACAATCAAAACAACATGTAGATTGAATATTTGACCATTTTTGTATTCTATCTTAATAATGATATTCAATTGATTGAGTTAGTAATTTTAGCATCAGCATATAAGGAGGAAGTTTATCTGAAACTTAGAATTTAAGCATAATTGATACTTAATTGAACTAGTTTTAGTTCAAAATCATAAATTTATGGTTTAATAAATGTAATATTAATGCTAGGTTGCAAATAGCAATATTCTTTTTACTAATTTAATAGCTATAATTTGAATAAAGAAACAGAGCAAAAATCTAGAAAATTTTCTTAAGAATTGTTGTAAAATAGAAACCTTACAACTGTCAAAGAATATTGGAATTGGTGATGGAAACTTCAATTTTTGTGAAGCACTTCACAAATCTTCAAATACACTGTCAAGTCTCTACTTACTTGAATGTAATTTGAATGAAGAACAAACCAAAAATCCACAAAATTTTCTAAAGAATTGTTTCATCATAGTTGAGTAACTATTATATCTGTTACTTACTTAATAAATATGCATATTTGTTTTTGAAGTCTGTAAAAGAATGATCATTAATAAAATCATCTATTTTTGTGGCTTATGAAAAATTTCTTCTTCAATGTTTAAATAATTTAGAAAATTTAACTTCTGAAAATTATGAACTGTGCTGCTTTGGAAAGAAATATTTTAAGAAAATTGAATCCTTTTAACCACAATGACCCAAATTTAATTATTGGGCTGATTTATTAGAATCAACCTTTCTATATGTTCTGTTATGGATTTTCTGAGTATTAGCATTTTTGAAAATACCTTTGTTTTTATTTTTAGAACTTTCATTTGTAAAGCACCAAGAAGTTACTTTCAAATGAGTCTAATTTTTGCAGATTTAAGTACTTCTAAATGTTCAATGTATAAAGGAAATGAGACACCTCAAATTTTCTTATGCCCAAAGAACATCTTCCACAATGAAGGAGCTATGGTTTTCTGCATTCAGCCTTCTCCTTTTTCTCCAGACTTCAAATCATATTTTCTATTATGTAAAGTAATCCTTTTTTTTCTTTTTTCTTCTATAGTTTCAATTTTTCCAAGTTTTTGTTGAGATGTAGGAGAGAATATCTTTTAAGGTAGGTTAAGTGTTTTAAAGTGGATATTTTTAAACTTCCAAAGAAGTAGCCAAGTATAACAAGGAAAAAAGGACTAGTTTGACTTAAAAATTTAAATTTTCAATTTGATTCAACTTTTGTGCTTTTTGAATTTTGGGAGAAAGATATTTATTCAAGCAATGAAAGAATATTAGTATTTGCAATTGACAATCATTTAAAACTCTTGTCTTTGGCAAAGATGTGGTATATGGATGGTACTTTCAAATAGTATGTATCAAAAGTGTATGCACTGCCCTATGCAAAACTAGGTCAATACTGCCTATTTCTATCAGTGCTATCTGTACAGTACAATATTGTTCAATACTTTTTATCTATTGTACAATATTGCTGACAATTGTATATGTATAATCTGAGAAAATGAAAACTGTGAAATTGGAAATGAAAAAGTTTTTTTGATAGCATATTTTTTCAAATGGCTTGAAGATTTTTAATACTGTACATATTTAATAATATAAAGCAGAACATATCTCAATTAAGTTGACATGCTGTGATGTCACCAACTTTGAAGTTTTCCCAAATGGAAAACAGTTCTTTTTTAATTTTTGTGTAGAATTTTTTTTTGCATTCTCAATATCTTCTTCTCACTTAATAATTTTTCATATACATAAATTAATTTAGACTCTCTCTTTAGTTCATTAATATTTTTGTAAAATGATTAATTTATTTCCATGATTTTATTGAATCTATTATGAAATCCTTCCAGATCATTATTCATTCGGATTGATTATTTAAAAATAGACCAAGTTTCTAGAGGCCAAAAGCTTCAAACTTAATTCTTTCAGCCAGCTCACTTTTTATTTTTTAGAATTGATTTACAATTAAAGTATGAGGAAGGCAGGGCAAAGCCATAATCATTTTCATTGATTGGCATTCTCCTTCTCTCTTTTTAAATTCTGGGCTGTGACCCAGATCCTAAAAGTAAAATAATAAACTTTGATTAAATATTGACACTTATTAGTATTTTTCTAACCTGAAGTGTTTTAAAAATGGCTTGTGACCAATGTAAAGATCAACCAAGCATTGTAACATCTGGCCATGTATCTCTAATACTTTTCCAAATGGCCTTCTCATAGTTCAACACATTTTTTGGAACAGAGATGTGATCAGTTAATTCATTTACAATCAAAATGCACAAATTTTCATTGATTTAAGTATTTAAAATATAACTTACCTTGAATAGTAATTTATTAGCTTTTTGCTTTTTAAAAGTTAAGAATGGAAAAAGCAATGGCACCAGCTTCAACTATACATCACTTCAGAAATCTTCAAATACACTAACAAGTCTCTATTTACCTGAATGTAATTTGAATGAAGAACAAACCAAAAATCTAGAAAATTTCCTGAAGAATTGTTCTAAAATAGAAAATTTAGACCTTAATGAAAATATTAGAACTGGTGATGGAAACTATAATTTTTGTGAAGCACTTCACAAATCCTTAAATACATTGAATTGGCTGACTCTGAAATCATGTAAAATCAAAGCAAAAATCTAGAAAATTTTCTAAAGAATTGTTCTAAAATAGAAAAAGTTATATCTGTCAAAGAATATTGGAATTGGTGATGGAAACTTTAATTTTTGTGAAGCACTTCACAAATCTTCAAATACACTAACAAGTCTCTATTTACGTGAATGAAGAAAATTGAATACTTTCAAGCACAATGACACAAATTTAATGAGGGTTGTTGAAAATGCCCACTGTTGAAAACGCCCACTGTGCTTGTTCAAAACACCCACTGGGCTTGGTTGAAAACGCCCACTCTGCTTGTTTGAAAATGCCCACTGTGTTTATTGATAATTACGCACCATTCCTAAGCTACAAAAGTTGTTTAATTACGTTTGAAATGATAACTCTTCAAGTTGAAGTAATAGAGATGTAATTAGTTTTAACATGTGTATTAAAAAAATGTAATAGAATTATTTAGAGTAGAAACATTGATGGCAGACAGATTTATAAATGATAAATTGCTGAATATTTTTCCAAAAGCTCACCAGTACAAATATTACCATTGTACCTTGTTGTATTGTAATTGTAGGAATTTCTGCTTCTTCAGAACAGTATTCGTCCTTTCCAATCATTATCAATTTACCAAAGTACTGGTCCAATTAGAACCTTTCAAGTTCGTCCACAAAAGTCTTAACAAATTGTAATTTCGGTAGAAATAAATTCAACAAATACCAGTATTTCGTCCAAAGAATATGTATTGGAAAGGACGAATACTGTTCTGAAGAAGCAGAAATTCCTACAATTACAATACAACAAGGTACAATGGTAATATTTGTACTGGTGAGCTTTTGGAAAAATATTCAGCAATTTATCATTTATAAATCTGTCTGCCATCAATGTTTCTACTCTAAATAATTCTATTACATTTTTTTAATACACATGTTAAAACTAATTACATCTCTATTACTTCAACTTGAAGAGTTATCATTTCAAACGTAATTAAACAACTTTTGTAGCTTAGGAATGGTGCGTAATTATCAATAAACACAGTGGGCATTTTCAACAAGCAGAGTGGGCGTTTTCAACAAGCCCAGTGGGTGTTTTGAACAAGCACAGTGGGCGTTTTCAACAGTGGGCATTTTCAACAACCCTCATTAAATTTGTGTCATTGTGCTTGAAAGTATTCAATTTTCTTCATTCACGTAAATAGAGACTTGTTAGTGTATTTGAAGATTTGTGAAGTGCTTCACAAAAATTAAAGTTTCCATCACCAATTCCAATATTCTTTGACAGATATAACTTTTCTATTTTAGAACAATTCTTTAGAAAATTTTCTAGATTTTTGCTTTGATTTTACATGATTTCAGAGTCAGCCAATTCAATGTATTTAAGGATTTGTGAAGTGCTTCACAAAAATTATAGTTTCCATCACCAGTTCTAATATTTTCATTAAGGTCTAAATTTTCTATTTTAGAACAATTCTTCAGGAAATTTTCTAGATTTTTGGTTTGTTCTTCATTCAAATTACATTCAGGTAAATAGAGACTTGTTAGTGTATTTGAAGATTTCTGAAGTGATGTATAGTTGAAGCTGGTGCCATTGCTTTTTCCATTCTTAACTTTAAAAAGCAAAAAGCTAATAAATTACTATTCAAGGTAAGTTATATTTTTAAATACTTAAATCAATGAAAATTTGTGCATTTTGATTGTAAATGAATTAACTGATCACATCTCTGTTCCAAAAAATGTGTTGAACTATGAGAAGGCCATTTGGAAAAGTATTAGAGATACATGGCCAGATGTTACAATGCTTGGTTGATCTTTACATTGGTCACAAGCCATTTTTAAAACACTTCAGGTTAGAAAAAATACTAATAAGTGTCAATATTTAATCAAAGTTTATTATTTTACTTTTAGGATCTGGGTCACAGCCCAGAATTTAAAAAGAGAGAAGGAGAATGCCAATCAATGAAAATGATTATGGCTTTGCCCTGCCTTCCTCATACTTTAATTGTAAATCAATTCTAAAAAATAAAAAGTGAGCTGGCTGAAAGAATTAAGTTTGAAGCTTTTGGCCTCTAGAAACTTGGTCTATTTTTAAATAATCAATCCGAATGAATAATGATCTGGAAGGATTTCATAATAGATTCAATAAAATCATGGAAATAAATTAATCATTTTACAAAAATATTAATGAACTAAAGAGAGAGTCTAAATTAATTTATGTATATGAAAAATTATTAAGTGAGAAGAAGATATTGAGAATGCAAAAAAAAATTCTACACAAAAATTAAAAAAGAACTGTTTTCCATTTGGGAAAACTTCAAAGTTGGTGACATCACAGCATGTCAACTTATTGAGATATGTTCTGCTTTATATTATTAAATATGTACAGTATTAAAAATCTTCAAGCCATTTGAAAAAATATGCTATCAAAAAAACTTTTTCATTTCCAATTTCACAGTTTTCATTTTCTCAGATTATACATATACAATTGTCAGCAATATTGTACAATAGATAAAAAGTATTGAACCAATATTGTACTGTACAGATAGCACTGATAGAAATAGGCAGTATTGACCTAGTTTTGCATAGGGCAGTGCATACACTTTTGATACATACTATTTGAAAGTACCATCCATATACCACATCTTTGCCAAAGACAAGAGTTTTAAATGATTGTCAATTGCAAATACTAATATTCTTTCATTGCTTGAATAAATATCTTTCTCCCAAAATTCAAAAAGCACAAAAGTTGAATCAAATTGAAAATTTAAATTTTTAAGTCAAACTAGTCCTTTTTTCCTTGTTATACTTGGCTACTTCTTTGGAAGTTTAAAAATATCCACTTTAAAACACTTAACCTACCTTAAAAGATATTCTCTCCTACATCTCAACAAAAACTTGGAAAAATTGAAACTATAGAAGAAAAAGAAAAAAAGGATTACTTTACATAATAGAAAATATGATTTGAAGTCTGGAGAAAAAGGAGAAGGCTGAATGCAGAAAACCATAGCTCCTTCATTGTGGAAGATGTTCTTTGGCATAAGAAAATTTGAGGTGTCTCATTTCCTTTATACATTGAACATTTAGAAGTACTTAAATCTGCAAAAATTAGACTCATTTGAAAGTAACTTCTTGGTGCTTTACAAATGAAAGTTCTAAAAATAAAAACAAAGGTATTTTCAAAAAATGCTAATACTCAGAAAATCCATAACAGAACATATAGAAAGGTTGATTCTAATAAATCAGCCCAATAATTAAATTTGGGTCATTGTGGTTAAAAGGATTCAATTTTCTTAAAATATTTCTTTCCAAAGCAGCACAGTTCATAATTTTCAGAAGTTAAATTTTCTAAATTATTTAAACATTGAAGAAGAAATTTTTCATAAGCCACAAAAATAGATGATTTTATTAATGATCATTCTTTTACAGACTTCAAAAACAAATATGCATATTTATTAAGTAAGTAACAGATATAATAGTTACTCAACTATGATGAAACAATTCTTTAGAAAATTTTGTGGATTTTTGGTTTGTTCTTCATTCAAATTACATTCAAGTAAGTAGAGACTTGACAGTGTATTTGAAGATTTGTGAAGTGCTTCACAAAAATTGAAGTTTCCATCACCAATTCCAATATTCTTTGACAGTTGTAAGGTTTCTATTTTACAACAATTCTTAAGAAAATTTTCTAGATTTTTGCTCTGTTCTTTATTCAAATTATAGCTATTAAATTAGTAAAAGAATATTGCTATTTGCAACCTAGCATTAATATTACAATTTATTAAACCATAAATTTATGATTTTGAACTAAAACTAGTTCAATTAAGTATCAATTATGCTTAAATTCTAAGTTTCAGATAAACTTCCTCCTTATATGCTGATGCTAAAATTACTAACTCAATCAATTGAATATCATTATTAAGATAGAATACAAAAATGGTCAAATATTCAATCTACATGTTGTTTTGATTGTTGGACTTGTCTGACTAAAATTGTTACATCTTATGCAACTCTCCAACCTTTGAAATTCAACTGTTATTTAGAAGAGGAAAACAATAAAAACATGACCATATTTAGTACTTTTCTTTGTCTTAAAATGTTACTTTTGTTTTTGTCAACTTTGAAATTTATGAACTATCAACCCTTAAAAGAGTATATAAACCCTACGAAATTAACAGTTGATAGTTCAGTTTTCTAACCATCAGCTAGTTGTTTAAACTAGCTTGTTTAGAACTAGAAGCTCATTTTACTCAATAAATATTCTTTCGATGAAATACTGGTGTTTTGTTGATTCATTTCTATCGATATTGCATTTGTTAGACTATTTTTGGATGAACTTTAAAGTTTCTATTTGGACCCATACTTTGGCAAGTTGGTAAATGATTGGAAAGGACAATTACAGTTGTGACGAACCAGAAATTCCTACAATTACAATACAACAAAGTACAAATAAGGCACAGGTGACAGCCCACAATGCTACTTCAATGAATGTTATTTTGGTTTATGGGAGTGACAAAGCCAGAGCCTAGGAAGTAGATGAGTATCTTTCAATAATTAATGAATTAATGTTGAGAATTAAAAGTAGTGGAGCCAATGTTGATGGTAATAGCTTTTTAAAGTACCATTTGATGACTGGGGCAGCTACAATTCCTGAAGGTATGGTTAATCCTGATCCTACTCAACCAAAATTCACTTATGATGGCATTCAAGATAACACTTTGGAAAAGACAATTGCAAGTCTTCTAATTGATGCTAATGAGAAACCTAATACTACTTTGCTGAGACCCTATTCGGGTAGCAAAGATACTTGGGCCTTTAAGAGGAACTTTCAAACAGCTTGTGAATTAAACCTTTGGGATCCAGAGGAGAAAAGAATTCGAATGCTGAGAAAATATACTACTGGAAGAGCCAGAGATGCTATTGAAAGTTTACCCTCCATGGCAAATGAAAATGAAATTTGGTATGCATTGGATGAAGAATTTAATCCAGATCCTATGGCTTACAAAAAAGAAATTGATAGATTGAGACAGTTCAATGATGAAACTGTCCAAAGTTTTATTAGAAGAAGTAAAGAACTTGGGGAAAAATTCCTACCATTCAATAATACTGAAATGGCTTGTGTTACTGAAAGAGTTAGAGAACTTCAACTGTTAACTGTATTCAGGAATGGTCTTAAAGGAAAAATTGTTAATCATGTGGAAAAAGATGGAAAGATTAACTCAGTTAATCAGTATATTAATTTGGCAAAAACAGCAAAAATATTTTTTGATAATGCAAGAAAGGAAAGCAAAAATGAATTCAAACAGTACAAAAGGAGATTTGACAACAATCAGAGTAACTCAAATCAAAATGAACATACATTTAAACCTTTTTCTCAAAATAGATTTCAACAACAAAGAAATGGAAATGCAGGAAATAATGAAAAAGGCAGCTTTAAGAGACTAATACATGTTGGACCTGATGAACCGAATGAGACTGAAATTTCTAAAGGAAGAATGGCAACATTTAATCTCAAAAAAAGAGAAAATCGCACATTTTAAGTGTACTTCTTTGGTAAAAGGCAGAAAAGATTTCCAATTTCGAATTAAATATCATAATGGAAGAGAGGTCATTGCCTTATGTGATACAGGAGCCTTTATGTCCTTTATTACTGAAAAGGAAATCAGGCTAATGGACCATAAATTCATCATGATAGAAACTACAGACTTACCAACCATCACTTAAGCAGATGGAAAAGCTTTAAAGATTAAAGGAAAAGCAAAATTGAACATCCAGTTTGCTGGAAGAATTATGAAACAAGAATTTTTCATTATGGAAAAATTGGATATGGCTGTAATACTTGGTTGTGACTTCTTACAAAATTCTGGAGCCATTATCAACTTTGCAACAAAACAAGTTTCCCTTCCATTCTTTATCAAAAGAGGGGAACCAGTTAAGAAGTTTATACAACAAGCCCAAAATCAACAAACAAAATCTGGAAAACAAGCAAATATGACAAAAATAACTTTTGGAATGTTGGGAAAATATTTTCACAACTACCAAAACACCACTGAAGAAGCTGGCACTAAAACCTATCCAGGCTCTGATTCAGAACTTATTATAAATTCATTTGAAGAAAGAATGAAACCACCTCAGAAGAAGAGTATCTATTTTTGTTTTTTAAAATTTGTGATATTTTATGAAAAATGGGAAATTTTAAATATCTTTTAAATAAATCAAATGTGGAAGTGTCTAAAATGCAAAATATTTTAAATGGATATTGCTAAAATAGGTTGTTAAGAAGTATATAAATATAATATTGAATAATATAATGATCACATTATACAGAATCTGTTGAGCTGAATTATACACTTGAAATTTAACAAAATAGGGGTAAAACCATACCTGATTGAAACCCTAGTCATATTAGGTGAAACCATACTCTTGAAATTCCAGACATTTTATTTATTAATACATAGGAAAAGCATATAGAATATGTACTTTGTTGTATTGTAATCATAGGAATATCTGCTTCTTCGGAACAGTATTTGTCCTTTCCAATTATTTATCAATTTACCAAAGTACTCACACAAATAGAACCTTTCAAGTTCCTACACAAATAGTCTTAAAAAATGTAATTTTTGTAGAAATTAATCAACAAAGTGCCAGTATTTCAGTTAAAGAAAATATATTAAGTAAATGAGTTTCTAGTTCTAAACAATGTGAAGAATGGAAAAGTGAATTGATTGAATATGGTTTTATCAAAGAAAATAAAGACTTAATAAAGAAACCTACAATTAACACATTTGCTGACTGGGTTCAAATAGTCAATGAACACATTGGACAAGAAATGAACTGGATAAATAAGACAAATTAGAGTGGTTTATGCCTGTTAATTGTTGGTAATAATACACAAAGTCATACATCATCTTGAAAAACTCTAGATAAAAATGTTGAATGCATCAAGCTAAGAAGATATTTATCATATCCAAACTATTCAATAATGAACCTCCCATATCAAGACAGACACATAAGAGGATTAGGTGGACCAAGAAAAAGAGTGTTAATTCCACATTGTACAACTTTGGTTATATTTTACATGCTTGAACTCTATTATTTTATGCAACATATACATGTACATCTTGAAACCTACGCAAGAAAATGCTATAACACTGACCAAACATAAGTCTGATTAGTCAGTTTGAAGGCTCATCTTTAATTAACAATAAAGGTTTGGCCAAGTTATGATTTAATTAACTTGCCTAGGGTGTGGCCAAGTTATAATTCAATTAACCTTCCTAAATGTTCAACCTTGTAACATCCTCTTACTAAACATAAATATGAACTACACATTTCGGCAACTGTAAAGTGATGATTGGATGTCAGAGGCAAACCTCAAAGTATATAAATCCTCACTATTCTCATTCTGCATGCAGCTTCCATCTGAACCCAAGGACCTGGAAAGATAACCTGGAAACAACTCCTCGACATTGGAAGACAGTTTGGTAACTTGGCAACCTGCTAATACAAACTATCTACTCTGCTATTGAACTCTCATATTGCACTTGCTTAAGTATTATTATTGTGAATAAACCATTTTAATTTAAACATTTGTTTAAAAGGTTTGAGTAGAACCAGTATTGTTATAACTTGCAAATGCATAGATTTTGCCAGCAAGAGCAGTACAACATAAAGCATTTGATTTATTAAAAACTGACCTCAAAGAGTCAAACTATGCTAATAAGATAATGCTAACAGACACAAATTATCAAGTTATTTCAAATATTGAAGCTATGAGACTGGAAAAGTTTCAAGGAAAAAAGAAATCCTTTTTGAGAAATGCAAATGAAACAGATAAACAAAATATTGTAACTTATATTGATAGGGGGTGTAGGAGAAAACATCCAATTATCTATACCAAATATTAATCTCTAAACCGTTGTTCATATAAAAAATTACTGTTCATGCTTTCTCCTAAGTTATGGACATTTTCTCCTGTGGACGTTCTCTCTTGTGGACATTTTCTCTTTAGTTGTGGACGATTTCTCCTGTGAATGTTTTCTCTTGTGGACATTTTCTCCATAAACCAACGATTGGTATAGAGAAGGTGATAAAAGCTATGACATGTTGCTAAAAACCCAATCAACACCAATAGTAAAAACACTTATTTTGGCAAAAATTATATTGCACCTGATATTTCGGATATAGATAACAATTACATTCTGACAATGCTGAAAAATTCCAAATTGAAATCTACTACAAGATTCCGACCAGATGATTTCAGATTGAAGCACAAAGGATTATGAAGTTTAAATTTAATGGTCTCATAATGCATATATAAAAAAAAACAGGAAAAATTATTACATCAGTTATGGCTAACAAGCCTGCGTCTTCCACATCTGTTTTGAATGAGATATAAGAAGTTTGACATGCATTTTTTCATATTGTTTGTTTCTTTGTTAATTCCATAGTGGCACCATCTGTAATGGTCAAAGAATCTATTTCCTACAGAATATAGATCTTTTTAAAGGTCTAGACTCTTATTCTACTAAATAAAAGTCTTTCTAAAGCTCCACAATTATAAATTCAATGAAATAACACTTTTTTCTAAACCTCCACCATTCCTCCACATCAAATCCTTTTGTTGTACTTTCATAGAAGGGTGAATTTTGTCTTTTACCCTTTGAGTTCCTCATTATTAATTTTTCTTTTTGTTTCTGTAAGCCCCTCAATCCAGGATTTACTACTGCTCTCATTGTTGCTTCTCCTTTCAATCTGTCCTATCTTTCAGATCCTTTTTATCTTGTCCTCTGTCCTGGAGTTTTGTGTGCGGCATATTACCCTCTGTCTCTTTCATCTTCTTCACTGTCTGACTATCCCATTCTTTTACTGAGGCAGGCAGTCAAATTTCACATCCCTTGTTTTGATTGCACAAGCCATCTTAATTTATCACATTTGCTTTACTGGTATACTTTCGTCCTTACATGACTGCTTTTACTTTAACCCTAAATCCAACCCTTGTCTGTAACTAGCCTTTTGCATTACTCCCAACTCTTATATGAGCGGTTACTGTGTGGTTTATACCGTCCCATTATACTGAGTTGTACAACTTTGGTTATATTTTACATGCTTGAACTCTATTATTTTATGCAACATATACATGTACATCTTAAAACCTACGCAAGAAAATGCTATAACATTGGCCAAACATAAGTCTGATTAGTCAGCTTCAAGGCTCATCTTTAATTACCAATAAAGGTTTGGCCAAGTTATAATTTAATTAACTTGCCTAGGGTGTGGCCAAGTTATAATTCAATTAACCTTCCTAAATGTTCAACCTTGTAACATCCTGTTACTAAACATAAATATGAACTACACATTTTGGCAACTGTAAAGTGATGATTGGATGTCAGAGCAAACCTCAAAGTATATAAATCCTCACTATTCTCATTTGGCATGCAGCTTCCATCTGGACCCAAGGACCTGGGAGAATCATCTGGAAACAACCTCCACTGGAACCATCCATCTACTCCTCAACATTAGAAGACAGTTTGGTAATTTGGCAACCTGCTTTTACAAACTATCTACTCTGCTATCGAACTCTCATATTGTTACTTGCTTAAGTATTATTATTGCGAATAAACCGTTTTAATTTAAACATTTGTTTAAAGGTTCGAGTAGAACCAGTATTGTTATAACTTGCAAACGCATAGATTTCGCCAGCAAGAGCAGTACAGAATAATGAAATTCTGAGTTGTTACTATGTGCTCAATTGTCAACCTTTGTGGATTATCATTTAGCTTTTTTTAGTTCTATTTTATTTTTCAAACTTACAATGAAGCTTAGCTAAAGCAGTACAACATAAATTTAAGTAGCATTAGTCAAAGGACTCAGTTCATCATTATTATTTATCAACCATTTCAAATACATCATTTTACAAATTGATTGACTTGATTATGAAAATTTTATAGACAAATAAAGTTAAATTTATCTCTTTTTTCTTTTAAATTTTCAAAAGAATGACAGAGCAGATATTTATTTTTAATGAATTATGATTTGAAATTTTCATTCCAACTTTTTTGTCTTACCAAAATGAAAGAAATTCATTGGAAGTTCACAAGCCAATACATTAATTATTGTAAATAATTCACCAATTTGTAAATTTCCATAATCTTTTCAAAAATGTAGGTTTTTTTGTGTAAGTGCATGGATCAGTTGTATCTAATCGCATAGTATAACAAAAGTTGTACATTACCAAATGATTTTATGGAATGATGTAGTTTGTATTTCCATAAATGAAAATTTTCCAACAGCATCAACATTAGCTTTTTTATTTCAATGTACACTGATTTTTGTTTCATTATTATAATGTAAAAGCATTGCTGTTTAATAAATCTGTCTTTTTTTTCTGAATATTCAAATTTTTATAAGAAAGAGTAGTAGACCACTGATTATTTCTTCATTTTTTATTTCAATAAGGATTATAAGAAATAAAAAAAAAGAAAAAAAGAAACAATGGGTCTACTACTCTTTCTTATAAAAATTTGAATATTCAGAAAAAAAAGACAGATTTATTAAACAGCAATGCTTTTACATTATAATAATGAAACAAAAATCAGTGTACATTGATATAAATAAGCTACTGTTGTTACCATTGGAAAATTTTCATTTATCATTCAAGAAAATCATTTGGTAATTTACAACTTTTGTTATACTATGCAATTAGATACAACTGATCCATGCACTTACACAAAAAACCTACATTTTTGAAAAGATTATGGAAATTTACAAATTGGTGAATTATTTACAATAATTAATGTATTGGCTTGTGAACTTCCAATGAATTTCTTTCATTTTGGTAAGACAAAAAAGTTGGAATGAAAATTTCAAATCATAATTCATTAAAAATAAATATCTGCTCTGTCATTCTTTTGAAAATTTAAAAGAAAAAAGAGATAAATTTAACTTTATTTGTCTATAAAAATTTTCATAATCAAGTCAATCAATTTGTAAAATGATGTATTGAAATGGTTGATAAATAATAATGATGAACTGAGTCCTTTGACTAATGCTACTTAAATTTATGTTGTACTGCTTTAGCTAAGCTTCATTGTAAGTTTGAAAAATAAAATAGAACTAAAAAAAGCTAAATGATAATCCACAAAGGTTGACAATTGAGCACATAGTAACAACTCAGAATTTCATTATTCTGTACTGCTCTTGCTGGCGAAATCTATGCGTTTGCAAGTTATAACAATACTGGTTCTACTCGAACTTTAAACAAATGTTTAAATTAAAACGGTTTATTCGCAATAATAATACTTAAGCAAGTAACAATATGAGAGTTCGATAGCAGAGTAGATAGTTTGTAAAAGCAGGTTGCCAAATTACCAAACTGTCTTCTAATGTTGAGGAGTAGATGGATGGTTCCAGTGGAGGTTGTTTCCAGATGATTCTCCCAGGTCCTTGGGTCCAGATGGAAGCTGCATGCCAAATGAGAATAGTGAGGATTTATATACTTTGAGGTTTGCCTCTGACATCCAATCATCACTTTACAGTTGCCAAAATGTGTAGTTCATATTTATGTTTAGTAACAGGATGTTACAAGGTTGAACATTTAGGAAGGTTAATTGAATTATAACTTGGCCACACCCTAGGCAAGTTAATTAAATTATAACTTGGCCAAACCTTTATTGGTAATTAAAGATGAGCCTTGAAGCTGACTAATCAGACTTATGTTTGGGCCAATGTTATAGCATTTTCTTGCGTAGGTTTTAAGATGTACATGTATATGTTGCATAAAATAATAGAGTTCAAGCATGTAAAATATAACCAAAGTGTACAACTCAGTATAATGGGACGGTATAAACCACACAGTAACCGCTCATATAAGAGTTGGGAGTAATGCAAAAGGCTAGTTACAGACAAGGGTTGGATTTAGGGTTAAAGTAAAAGCAGTCATGTAAGGACGAAAGTATACCAGTAAAGCAAATGTGATAAATTAAGATGGCTTGTGCAATCAAAACAAGGGATGTGAAATTTGACTGCCTGCCTCAGTAAAAGAATGGATAGTCAGACAGTGAAGAAGATGAAAGAGACAGAGGGTAATATGCCGCACACAAAACTCCAGGACAGAGGACAAGATAAAAAGGATCTGAAAGATAGGACAGATTGAAAGGAGAAGCAACAATGAGAGCAGTAGTAAATCCTGGATTGAGGGCTTACAGAAACAAAAAGAAAAATTAATAATGAGGAACTCAAAGGGTAAAAGACAAAATTCACCCTTCTATGAAAGTACAACAAAAGGATTTGATGTGGAGGAATGGTGGAGGTTTAGAAAAAGTGTTATTTCATTGAATTTATAATTGTGGAGCTTTAGAAAGACTTTTATTTAGTAGAATAAGAGTCTAGACCTTTAAAAAGATCTATATTCTGTAGGAAATAGATTCTTTGACCATTACAGATGGTGCCACTATGGAATTAACAAAGAAACAAACAATATGAAAAAATGCATGTCAACTTCTTATATCTCATTCAAAACAGATGTGGAAGACGCAGGCTTGTTAGCCATAACTGATGTAATAATTTTTCCTGTTTTTTTTATATATGCATTATGAGACCATTAAATTTAAACTTCATAATCCTTTGTGCTTCAATCTGAAATCATCTGGTCGAATCTTGTAGTAGATTTCAATTTGGAATTTTTCAGCATTGTCAGAATGTAATTTTATCTATATCCGAAATATCAGGTGCAATATAATTTTGCCAAAATAAGTGTTTTTACTATTGGTGTTGATTGGGTTTTAGCAACATGTCATAGCTTTTATCACCTTCTCTATACCAATCGTTGGTTTATGGAAGAAAATGTCCACAAGAGAAAACATTCACAGGAGAAATCGTCCACAACTAAAGAGAAAATGTCCACAAGAGAGAAACGTCCACAGGAGAAATGTCCATAACTTAGGAGAAAGCATGAACAGTAATTTTTATATGAACAACGGTTTAGAGATTAATATTTGGTATAGATAATTGGATGTTTTCTCCTACACCCCTATCAATATAAGTTACAATATTTTGTTTATCTGTTTCATTTGCATTTCTCAAAAAGGATTTCTTTTTCCTTGAAACTTTTCCAGTCTCATAGCTTCAATATTTGAAATAACTTGATAATTTGTGTCTGTTAGCATTATCTTATTAGCATAGTTTGACTCTTTGAGGTCAGTTTTTAATAAATCAAATGCTTTATGTTGTACTGCTCTTGCTGGCAAAATCTATGCATTTGCAAGTTATAACAATACTGGTTCTACTCAAACCTTTAAACAAATGTTTAAATTAAAATGGTTTATTCACAATAATAATACTTTAGCAAGTGCAATATGAGAGTTCAATAGCAGAGTAGATAGTTTGTATTAGCAGGTTGCCAAGTTACCAAACTGTCTTCCAATGTCGAGGAGTTGTTTCCAGGTTATCTTTCCAGGTCCTTGGGTTCAGATGGAAGCTGCATGCCAGAATGAGAATAGTGAGGATTTATATACTTTGAGGTTTGCCTCTGACATCCAATCATCACTTTACAGTTGCCGAAATGTGTAGTTCATATTTATGTTTAGTAAGAGGATGTTACAAGGTTGAACATTTAGGAAGGTTAATTGAATTATAACTTGGCCACACCCTAGGCAAGTTAATTAAATCATAACTTGGCCAAACCTTTATTGTTAATTAAAGATGAGCCTTCAAACTGACTAATCAGACTTATGTTTGGTCAGTGTTTATAGCATTTTCTTGCGTAGGTTTCAAGATGTACATGTATATGTTGCATAAAATAATAGAGTTCAAGCATGTAAAATATAACCAAAGTTGTACAATGTGGAATTAACACTCTTTTTCTGGTCCCACCTAATCCTCTTATGTGTCTGTCTTGATATGGGAGGTTCATTATTGAATAGTTTGGATATGATAAATATCTTCTTAGCTTGATGCATTCAACATTTTTATCTAGAGTTTTTCAAGATGATGTATGACTTTGTGTATTATTACCAACAATTAACAGGCATAAACCACTCTAATTTGTCTTATTTATCCAGTTCATTTCTTGTCCAATGTGTTCATTGACTATTTGAACCCAGTCAGCAAATGTGTTAATTGTAGGTTTCTTTATTAAGTCTTTATTTTCTTTGATAAAACCATATTCAATCAATTCACTTTCCATCTTCACATTGTTTAGAACTAGAAACTCATTTACTTAATATATTTTCTTTAACTGAAATACTGGCACTTTGTTGATTAATTTCTACAAAAATTACATTTTTTAAGACTATTTGTGTAGGAACTTGAAAGGTTCTATTTGTGTGAGTACTTTGGTAAATTGATAATAATTGGAAAGGACAAATACTGTTCCGAAGAAGCAGATATTCCTATGATTACAATACAACAAAGTACATATTCTATATGCTTTTCCTATGTATTAATAAATAAAATGTCTGGAATTCAAGAGTATGGTTTCACCTAATATGACTAGGGTTTCAATCAGGTATGGTTTACCCCTATTTTGTTAAATTTCAAGTGTATAATTCAGCTCAACAGATTCTGTATAATGTGATCATTATATTATTCAATATTATATTTATATACTTCTTAACAACCTATTTTAGCAATATCCATTTAAAATATTTGCATTTTAGACACTTCCACATTTGATTTATTTAAAAGATATTTAAAATTTCCCATTTTTCATAAAATATCACAAATTTTAAAAAACAAAAATAGATACTCTTTCTTCTGAGGTGGTTTCATTCTTTCTTCAAATGAATTTATAATAAGTTCTGAATCAGAGCCTGGATAGGTTTTAGTGCCAGCTTCTTCAGTGGTGTTTTGGTAGTTGTGAAAATATTTTCCCAACATTCCAAAAGTTATTTTTGTCATATTTGCTTGTTTTTCCAGATTTTGTTTGTTGATTTTGGGCTTGTTGTATAAACTTCTTAACTGGTTCCCCTCTTTTGATAAAGAATGGAGGGAAACTTGTTTTGTTGCAAAGTTGATAATGGCTCCAGAATTTTGTAAGAAGTCACAACCAAGTATTACAGCCATATCCAATTTTTCCATAATGAAAAATTCTTGTTCATAATTCTTCCAGCAAACTGGATGTTCAATTTTGCTTTTCCTTTAATCTTTAAGCTTTTCCATCTGCTTAAGTGATGGTTGGTAAGTCTGTAGTTTCTATCATGATGAATTTATGGTCCATTAGCCTGATTTCCTTTTCAGTAATAAAGGACATAAAGGCTCCTGTATCACATAAGGCAATGACCTCTCTTCCATTATGATATTTAATTCGAAATTGGAAATCTTTTCTGCCTTTTACCAAAGAAGTACACTTAAAATGTGCGATTTTCTCTTTTTTTGAGATTAAATGTTGCCATTCTTCCTTTAGAAATTTCAGTCTCATTCGGTTCATCAGGTCCAACATGTATTAGTCTCTTAAAGCTGCCTTTTTCATTATTTCCTGCATTTCCATTTCTTTGTTGTTGAAATCTATTTTGAGAAAAAGGTTTAAATGTATGTTCATTTTGATTTGAGTTACTCTGATTGTTGTCAAATCTCCTTTGTACTGTTTGAATCATTTTTGCTTTCCTTTCTTGCATTATCAAAAAAATTTTTTGCTGTTTTTGCCAAATTAATATACTGATTAACTGAGTTAATCTTTCCATCTTTTTCCCACATGATTAACAATTTTTCCTTTAAGACCATTCCTGAATACAGTTAACAGTTGAAGTTCTCTAACTCTTTCAGTAACACAAGCCATTTCAGTATTATTGAATGGTAGGAATTTTTCCCCAAGTTCTTTACTTCTTCTAATAAAACTTTGGACAGTTTCATCATTGAAACTGTCTCAATCTATCAATTTCTTTTTTGTAAGCCATAGGATCTGGATTAAATTCTTCATCCAATGCATACCAAATTTCATTTTCATTTGCCATGGAGGGTAAACTTTCAATAGCATCTCTGGCTCTTCCAGTAGTATATTTTCTCAGCATTCGAATTCTTTTCTCCTCTGGATCCCAAAGGTTTAATTCACAAGCTGTTTGAAAGTTCCTCTTAAAGGCCCAAGTATCTTTGCTACCCGAATAGGGTCTCAGCAAAGTAGTATTAGGTTTCTCATTAGCATCAATTAGAAGACTTGCAATTGTCTTTCCAAAGTGTTATCTTGAATGCCATCATAAGTGAATTTTGGTTGAGTAGGATCAGGATTAACCATACCTTCAGGAATTGTAGCTCCCCAGTCATCAAATGGTACTTTAAAAAGCTATTACCATCAACATTGGCTCCACTACTTTTAATTCTCAACATTAATTATTAATTATTGAAAGATACTCATCTACTTCT
>CAJFCJ010000068.1:22220-50532 GCA_904063045.1 Dimorphilus gyrociliatus
AATAATAATTCTGCAAAAAATTTCCAATGAAAATTGGAATAGAACAGATAAGTTTTTGTACTTGAAAAAAAATATTAATGGTGTGAAAGCAATGATGAATGACAAGAGACTATTAAAGAGAATAATTAGTAAATTATATTGTTTTATCAGACTCATCTCAAGTGGATGTACTACAACTTGAGATCTTTCAATTGAAATTGCCAATATACTTAGCATTGAATATATTAAGGAAAATGACATGATAGTACCAAGAGTTTTACAAAATGGACTGTGTCTCCATATCTCCTCTTCCTCCAGATATTTGTCATTGTTAAACTGATGATCAATTATACATATAGAAAATAGATAGATATTTGATAGTAGATCACTAATTAACAGGCAACATCTATAAGGTCTAGAAGCTACTTTCTTCTTTTTCATTATTATATAAAGTCCTAAGAGATTTCCAAAAAGTCCAATAATTGAAAAACACCAACTTGAAATTTTTTGATATTTTGAAGACATTATACTATTACAATTGATGAAAAATGGTTTTTCAGGTGAGCATAATAATTTCTTATTTGAATATTTTTCAAGTAAACAACAAATTTGAAAATTTTCTGTGATGGCAACAGTTAAATATTTCATATTTTTAAATAGATGGATTATGTTGTTCAACGGAAGAGTAGTGCCATTTAAAAATAAATATTTCAAATATATCAAATGTAAAAAACTATCTTTTTCCAAATTATTGATTTTACTCTTTGATATGATTAGAGTTTTTAGTAAAGTAAATTTTTGAAAATAAGACTGCAGAAGGTAGTTAACATTTATGTGAGAGATATCCAATATCAATAAGTTTTTAGCATCAAATTTCTGTAAAATGGCAATTGTTTTGAAGAAATTAAAAGATAAATTTAAATTTTGAAGTAATGGAAGATGAATGTTTTTAAGGGATATAACATTCAACAATGAATTCTTTGCTAAAGAAAGTGTTACTACATTTGGAAATTTATGCAATGAAAAGGTAAAATTTTCAAGAGCAGAATTATTTTCTATTTTGAAAATCACAAGCTGTCTTGAATTAAATGACCCTTGCCATTTAATATTTCCTTCAAATATAGATTTCTTAGTGTAATTAACAATTTCAGTTTGCAGAAGCAACTGTTGAGTAGTTTTGCATATTTGTTCATATGCAAATTTATAAATGCATGAATCACTTTTTAGTTCTTTCATTCTTTTTACAGTACAAAATATTTCATCAGACTTTTCTTTACAATCAACAACACCATTACACACTTTATCATAAAGAATATAATAATTTTCATTTCTACATTTGAAAAATCCTTTTTTTACATATATACCTGTTTAATTTTTCGAATAAGTAGATTACAAGAATTCAAGAAAATCAAAAATTTTTATCAATAATCTACCACAGTTAATTTCATCATCTCCTTGCAAACAATGACTTACTCCATCACAAATTTTTTCTAAGCTGATGCAAACCTTCTCCATTTTGCATTTGTATTCACTTTTCAAACATGATAATCTCTTTGAGGGCACCTTTGCATTCTTTTTATATGAATTTCTTTTATTAAGATTTTTATATAATGTTTTTTTCTTATTGCACCTTAAGTATGGTTGTTCTGGTTTATAGATCAGGCGGCCATTTGAGTCATATATTATACGACATTCTTTAATAGCAAATTCGTTACATACACTTGTATAAGATGATTCATCACAATTTCTCTCATCAGCAGCATTTGAACAGTCCAATATATCATTACATTTAACAATATTGTTTTTACATTGCTCATCACAAGAAAATTGCTTTTGTCTATTGCAAGCTGAATAAATAAAATGTAGATAATTTTTTTTAAATGTTGGTGTGTAAATAGAAACAAACAATTTGTATATTCATTTAAAAGTGCTGTATTTTTTTTACAATGTTCATCACTTCCATCTATACAATGTGGAAAACCATCACAAACCAGTTTAATTGAAATACATTGACCATTGTTACATCTGAAAAAAAAATGAGAAAAAGTGTTATTAATCAGTAATAATTAAGAAATCTAGAGCAAGACTCACTTGATACTATTGGAATGTCATGGTTCCCTTTCTAATAAAACAAAATAAAACAAGTTAATTTGATATAATTTTGGTTTATTTTTATAAAAATATATTTTTACCACAATTTTCTTCATCAGACTTATCTGAACAATCATTATGAAAGTCACAAACCAAAGCATAGCTTATTCTCTCTTTTCCATCTAGGCATTTAAAAGCAGAATCACTGTTTGAATAGTTGCAATCCAACTCATCTTCATTACTTATACAGTCATTAACACCATTGCAAACATATACAGAGTTTATATAAATTTCACTGATATTACAAAAAAATAAATGTAATAAATCTGAATTGTTTGTCAATTTCATCGGTTTTTCTAAATCATTATATTTTTCATCTAAAATTTTTTTAAAGAATTAACAAAAGTTTAAAAAAAAAATTTCCATGAAACAAACGCTGAATCTGATGACAAACAATAAAATCTCCCTTTGAATTTATATGCTTATTAACTGTTTGATAGTCTGACTCGGAAATGCTGATGTTTTATGAAATGAGTTACTTTTTCTTCTGTAAATATTAACAACTGACCTTGGAAGATTATATCCTATCACATCAGAAGATAGCTCATATTTTGAAGGCTTTTCATCATAAACATAATCATCATAATGATAAGTTATTGAACATTTTTCATTGACATGAAAACCAAGAAGGTCTATTCCTATCACATCAATTTTGGGCAAAAGTTCTAATAAGTAATTTGTATTGGTAACTAAATATCTTTTCCCCCCTATAAATGCCATTGCTGTTGCTAATTGAAAAAAGGAAATGGTCTGATAAATTGCTTCTACAAAATCCAAGCTGTTAGCTTACTTCCCAATAACTCCAAATTATTTGTTTCTAAACCTCCAATAATTTGTCTATATTTGGCAAAGAGTATCAATAGGAAGTGCTTATTAATTGTTGGTAAATCAGTGAGTGTCAGATTCAGGTTGGTACAAAATTTTTCCATTTCAAACACAGTAATATACTCTTTAGATAGATGTACATAAAAGCATACATTATCCAACCAAACTGAATTGTTGCCTGGACATAGAGCTTTAGCTGTTGAGAAATGTATTTGATAGTATCTGCCTAATGAAGAAAATTGTAATTCAATTTACTTTTATTGCTACAAGTAATAGCAAATTGTTTCTTAAAATCAATATCATATCTAAAAATTAGATATTTTATGTATGCCATTTTAAGAAGGTGAATTAAAAAGAAAAGACCTTTTATCATTAATATTGCATTGTTGAATATTTTGAACTGTTGCATTGCAATCAATTTTAGGAAAATTCATAAAATATATATATGCTTTTTTTATCCAGTAGCCATGTGGGCTACTTATCATTCCATATTTATAATTAAATGAATTGCAGAACACACCAATTTCATATTGCCTTAATAGCTGAAACAAATATTTAAAACCATTCAAAACATAATAAATGTATCCTGATTGGTCAGTTGCTGTTTTTGTAGAGCTTATTTTATCAAAATAGAATTTTTTTTCTAAAATCTTTTTTTTGTTTGAAAATTCATTGAATTTTTTTCCTATTAAACTACTTAAGAATATTACCTGGATCTGCTCTGTTGGCACAATTATCTCTAGATATACATTCAGATATTCTTTTTATAAATTTAGTATGGAAATAACAATTAGTTGACCTTCCAGTTTCTGCATTATATTTACATCCGGTTAGCAGAGAGAATCTTTTATTAAAATCATAATAAGTAGATAGTTTGGCTAACTCTATTCCTGCTGTTCTATTTAAACTGTCACAAACAATTTTTGTATAGACAGCTGCATTTATAGAACTTTTTTTTAATAGTAGAGGAAAAATTCCATAAAATTTTGAAATAATCCACAATCTACAGTTGTGAGCTCCTTCCTTGTTAGCTATACGTGTCAACGATGGACGATTTTCAAGTTTTCTTCTAAAGCTTACGAATTCTTTTGAAAAAAAACCCAGATGTTGAATATATTTCTGATGGATATTTTTTTTACCGTTTAATTCTTCATATCTACACATTAAAGACTTTTTCTTGTTTAAATCAGAGCCAATCTTAACAAGAATATCTTTCTCTTCATTTGAAATTACAGATACTTTTGCAGATATATTTTTTACATATTTTGGAACTTTTTTGACAACAATTCCATGATTTCTACAAAGATCAATTCTGCTTCCATTTGTAATTAAATACACTTGATTTTTATATCTAAGAAACAATTTGAATGAGTTGAATGATACAAATTGAAGAAAAGGATCTGTAAAAGAAAAAACAAAAATTTATTAGATAATCTTATTGTTTCAGTTTTTTCTTTTTTTTTCTATTTCATTTTTCTCTTCTACATGTTGAATTCGGTTTAAAGCAAATCAAACTATTTCTTTAGTAGTTTTGCTGAAATTTTTCAAATGGTTAAAAATCTAATTTTTTATTTTGTTCTCTTATCATTTACAATTTACAGCAGGGGACATATTCCTCAATTCTAGCTGGATTTTTCTGTTGAAAAGCATTTAGAAAATATTCAATTCTGGCATGTGTAGTGTTCAAATCAAGTAGTTCTTTACATAGTAAAAATCTTCTCTCTTTCAACCAATTAAACATTCTATTATCAATTACCAAGGCATAAGCTACACCTTCCTTTTCTAAATATAATTTTCCTTTTACATGACTTTTAAAATTGTCTATAATAGAAATATTTAAAGAAAATTCACAAGAAAGAAAAATAATGTTAAAAAAAAAGCAAAAAAAAAAGCAAAAATATTCAAAAAGATTTTTGAAAGGGAATAGAAAATACCATTTTATTCTTTTATAAGAAAAGATATTAACCTTTTAATTTCTAATATTTTTAAAGATCAATGTTCAGTTAGAATTTCAAATGTGCTAAAAATGCTAATAATGAGTTGGGGTGCGAACGTACCTGGGTGAAAACATACCTGGGTGTGAACGTACCCTATTTTTGTATTTATTTTTTTATTGAATTTTTGAAAAAATGATTTGGATATAAATTTATAAGTATGTATTTAAAAAGAGTAAATATTATACTAAAGAACAATAAAGGTTGAAAAATGATATTTATGCTGGAGAGTAGATATAGGATGTCTGTGTTAATAAATCAATGGATATCAATTTGTTCAACTTGAAATCATCCCACAAATCAAAATTTTTTTTGGATATCAATCTACTTTTTCTTTTGATGTTTATAAACCCTTTTCTCTGACAGTAATTTCTCATAAACTGACCAATTATTTGGTTTCCATACTTTATTTTGGATCCAGTTTGTTTGGAAGTATTGCAGCAGGCCCAAATATTTATTTTTTTCAAAAAGTTCCGCATTTATACTGTTAAAAGTTGGTTGAATATTATGTGCTGGCAAGAAAGGCAGGCCATTAATTTTCTGAAATCTTTCCAATCATTTCCTTTTTCTTTGTATTTCTTTACATAGCCAAGAGACAACTTTGAAATTCAATGAGAGGATATACTTTTGATATTTCCATAGTCATTTTTGAAAATCCATTGTAATTCTTTTTGAATGAAAATCATTTATAATATTGTTGATATGCTACAAAAAAGCAACTTTATTTATCATCACTTTTGAACAGATAATATGAAATATTTACCTGAAATGCTTGTTAGTATGCTTTGGTATGCTTTGAAGTCAGGAAAATAAAAACAAGAGGAACTTGCTTCATATCACCACTCTTTTTAACAAATGAGTTGATAAAATGGTTCTTTTACAATCTTGAAAGTTCCAGGGTTAGGGTTAGGTTTAGGTTAGTTTCTTCTAATGGTCTGGTGCACCAGGTGGACATCTCACAGCTCTCGCCTGAAGAACAGTTATATATTGATGGAAGGAGAATATAGCATATATGAAGACAGATGTGACAGAAAACAAATGCATGGTTTTACCCTAACCCTAACCTAGTCCTTGTCTCTCCCTAACCTCTTTAATTTCTGCTAACCCGTAGATGGAACCCCCCCTAACTAAAAATTAATTGCTACTTCAGTCCTCCTAGTCATAAAACAATTAAAAATATATTGAATACAAAACGTGATATATTACCAGATTTTCCTCTAAGCAATTAAAATTGGAAGCATTCCAATTAATAGCAATGTCTTCATATATAATTTTCAATAATTTCCTGTCGATAAATACCCTAGTCCGTTATATTTTGATTTATTAAATGAGAACCTGTTTTTCAGCCTTGACATTGAACACACCTGTGCATTGTTAATGTTTGATATTTAATTGCAATATTTTTTGTAATTGTTTGAAACATATCAAATTCTGTTTTGATAAGAGAGACAAAAAGTTATAAATACAAATAATCCAAAAATAATAATATCAATAGGCAAAAATCAATGCCAAAGGAATCAAATTGAAACTTTACAAGCTCATGTGACCATGCATAGCATCATTAAATACTTTCAATTAAAAAATTTCAAATTTTATATTTAAAAAGTATAGAAATCTAAGGTTAATGCTAACATATCTAAAGCTAAAATATCAGTTTTTGTCATAATCCTTTCTTTACATTTTCCTTTCATTTCTCAGAATGTTGAATTTGATTGTTTTTTCCATTCAAAAAATATAGAAAGACATTTCCATTTAATGAACAAAGACCTTTCCTATACATTTAGTTTCCGCCATTTTGTTTGAACAAACTAATTTAGATCGTATATAGGAAAGAAAGTAATTGTAATGCTAAAAGCTAACAACTGAATGTAAAAGTATAATAATTATTATTGTTATTTTACTCAATTAAACAATAGGACAATAGGCCTATGAATGAATTTGTCATGGGGTGGATTGGGATTGCAATAAAATATTTATGCTAATGTGTAGAACAAGAGAATAGTAAACAATTAGTGATGTCATCTGAAAAACCAGGTTGTTATAATGTGAAAAAATTTGCCCAAATTAATTTTCAATAGTACTACTTTGTTCATTTGTTCATGAATAGCTATTATTCTAAATTTTGAATAATCTACATGTAGGGCTAATTAGGTGAATTAACACCTCATTGGTTATATCTTTATTTGGTTTTGGTAAAGAAATAATTAAATGGTTATAGATTTAATTCAATGACCTTGTAGCATGACCTAATCTAAGCCAGCCTAATTAATTAAAATAATATAATATAATTAAAGACTTTATTTTAAATGAACTTAATTTTTATTTATTAAATTTCTATTTATCAGTATCATTCTTGTAAATTTTCCAATTTTTAACACATCAACCTTTTCATTATCTTCAGTTTTTAAATCAAATCTTTCATAAACTATATAGAATTGAAGAGTTTGAGCCTTAAATTTAAAAAACAAACTGTATATTTAAACATAAAAAGATCAGTTTTTGTTACATTTTGATAAATACAGTCTTTAAAATCAGGGCAAACTGGTGAAAGATTATCAGCGTGAGCAATATCAATAGCTTTACATAATTTTCTTAAACATTTGAAATATTGATAATTTTTAAAAAATAAATGAGTTGAGTAATTTAAATTTGTTAAAAATTGTTTATGTCGAAAATTGAAAAAGTATGATTGTAAGTAATCATTGACAAATCTTAACATTTGATTGAAACCAGTAAATCTTGCTGTTACGATAAGCATTTTTCTAAAAATAGAACAAAAATTAAAAATATATATATAAATATAAATTAAAATTTATTAAACTGTTCTTTCTTTTTCATCTGCTTCTTAAGTTGAAAAAAATTCATAAATTCACTGGTTGAAAAAATAAATGGATTCAAAAGAGAATTTAGGGGAATAATACCAACAAAAATTGCAACATAGATATTATTTTTAAAATGAATAGAAGCAATTTCAGATAAGACAGCTGTTTAAAAAGTTTAAGTGCACAATTTAAAGCATATTTAAAAAACGCCTATATTTTGTTTATATTTACAAAGAATTGATACTGGAAACCAACACAATAAATTTGATATTGTAATGATATAAACACTTTTTGAAATATTTAATTTTTTATTATTTCCACTTGGTGATTTGAAATGTAATGCATTATTAATATTATATATTAACTTAATATATAAAACTGAAATAATTAGGCTGAGCAGAAAGAGTAATACACCAAAAATGTAAAATGAAAATAGCCAACCCTGTGACTTGTCAGATCTAATTGCTATGTTAAAGCATATTGTTGATTTTTTATAAAATTTCTAAAATTGTATAGATTAAAGATTAGGTTACAGCAATCAAGTCAAATTAGGTCAATACATATTTTTGGAAATATACCTACATCATATAAAATTAGAGGTATTAGTGATATTACTAAACAAACAAGTAATATTGCAATGAAAAAAATGTATTTATAATTAATCATAAATGGAACTTTTAAAGGATTTGAAACTGATTCATATCTTTCAATTGTTATAAATAATAGCACACATGTAGAAAATAGTAATGAAAATGTCAAGGTTGTTCCCAAAAATGAACAGAATCTACTATCTCTCCATGATTGCTCTTTGTAAATGTATTTGTTGCCTGAGTAGTATAAATCAACTATTGCTATTATCAATACATAGGAACAAGTTAGACAATCTCCAAAATTTAAACATAATCTAAACAATTTTGCTGGTACTTTAGAATAGAATGTTATAAAAAATGATATTAAATTTCCTAAAACTCCAAAAATTCCAATTATCCAAAATGTTGTTTTTAAAATATTTGTTGGAATGATATTATGACAGGTTAAAAAAACTGGTGGATTTGGTGTACAATGGGTGATTTTCCCTAAAGTTTTCCAACTTAGGCAACATAGTTGGAAATTTTCACTTTCAATATACTTCAATGATGTCATACTTTCAACAATGGATAGTAAATATCTACTTGGAATGTACGTTTGTGTTATAATAAATGTCTCAACATTTCTCAGAGCTGTAAAAGTATTTTCTTCAATCAAATTTAAATTGCAATTTTTAAATGATAAAATTTTTAAAAAATTTAAAAATTTAAATGTTTCCCTATCCAAATGCTGAATTTTTGTTTGTGAAAAATCTAATACTAAAAGATTTATAGTTTTAAACAATTTTGGAAAATTCAAATTTTTTAGTGGATTATTTGAAATATTTAAAATTTGAAGCATTTGTAATTTTGAATTTGAAAGGAAGTTGAAATCAGTTAAATCATTATGTGAAACATCTAAATAAACAATATTTGGTAGGAGAAGATTACCAATAAATTTTAGTTTATAATTTTTATGAACTATTAAAATATGAAGATTATAATAATCATTTGTAATATTTAATTTAAAATTTCCTTCTAATTCGATACTTTTAGTATTTTCATCCAATTCAAAGTTGAATACTGAACCATTAAATTTACAATTTATATCATAAATATTATTATAAAAACATATATCGCTGTCTTGTATTGTTAGATTTAAACAAGAAATTTCATCACTACCAATTTTACAATCAACTTTCCCATCACACAATTGTTTATCACTTAAAAAAATATTTTCATTTCTACATTTAAAAAATCCTTTAGCAATAAAATTATCTGTTTGTTTGTTTTTATTTTTTTAAGGAAAAATACTTATTTTCTATTTATTCTTTTTTATTTTACCACAATGAAGCTCGTCATCTCCATATAAACAATGATTTAAACCATCACATACCAGATAAACTGGTATACAATAACCTTCAGAATAACATTTATATTCTGATAGTGAGCATATTTTATTTTGGCAATTATACAAATTTGAAAATGGATGTTGTATTTTTGTAAGAAAATTATTCATAGAATCATATTCAATTGTACAACTAGCAATGTGTCTATTTTTGAAATATTCATAATATTTGAATCTATCACAAGAACCTTCATCGCTTTGATCATAACAGTCTATTACATAGTTACAATGATTGTCATTTATAGTACAATGATCATCGCATTCCCTTTGCACTCTGTCATTGCAGCCTTAAAATATTAAAAATTTCAATAGTAAACTGTAATAGCATATATATTTTACTGTATACTTTGCCTAAATCTCTTATCAATTGCATCAGTATCATAGCATAATTCATCACTATAATCTATACAATTTCTTTCATTATTGCAAACATTTTCTGCACTAATGCACTGTTTATTGTGACACTGTCGACTGCAAAATGGATTTACAATTCATTATATTTTATTTATTCAGGGTTAAAATTTTCATAACCTAGAATTTTTACATTGTTTGAAAGCTAAGAATGAAAAAAAATGGGTTAGGCAAAGAAATATTTTTTTTTTTATTTACTGCAAACATTCTCATCAGAGTGATCTCTACAATCAGGATAAAAATCACAGATTAATAAATTACTGATCTTTTCCTTTGATTCTAAACATTGAAATAATTTGAATGTATTATTTTCACAATTAAATTCATCTTCTCCAGATTTACAATCAAAATGTCCATCACAAATATAAATAGCATTAATACAATATCCATCTTGTTTACATTCAAAATCTCTTTTTAAACAATTCACAAATTTTTGAGGAAAATTTAAAGAATATTTTTGCAATGATAAAAATTCACTTTCTGAAAAAAAAGAACTTTTGCAAAAATTTAAATATTTAAAATTATAAAAATGATTAACTTAACAATTTTTGGCATACAAATACTCTACTATTTTTACTGCATGGAATAGTTTTAGAATATGAATATGATGATCTGAAAAAAGATAAAATTGTAAAAGTTTTTAGCCAAAAAAAAGAAACAAAAACTTTTACAAATCTCGTAATAATTCCATTGTAAAACAATCATCTGTAATTTTTTTTGGCAGTATTTTCAAGTATTGGTTTTTATTATTAAAAATAAGTTGACTATTAGATTTAACAGTATTATCATCTGTACTATGTTTATTCTCTGCAATTGGTATAAATTCACTAGTTAAATTACTCAATGTAACAGATATTTCTCTATTCTTATAGATTCTCTTCTTAAATTCTTTAATTAAAAAAAAAAACATGAAGTTAAAAAGTTTGTGTTGTTAAAAAATATTACTTGAAAAAAGTGAAATGGTGACTTTTCCATCAGCAATAGCTGATATTAGAAAATATAGATATTGAATAATATATTGCTTTTTAAATGATAAAAATGTTAATGGCATCATATTTTGTAATTGACAAAAATTTTGGTGGTATTTTATTCTTTTAGGTTGTTTAATGATAAAAATTTGATAACATAAACTTTCAATAGCAATCATATTTTTATCAAAGCAGTCAAATTTTTGAATTTTTGTTTGAAAACATTTTATAGTTATTTTCCCATAAGGTCTAAGTATATTTCTACAATAACAAATTGAATTAAATTACAAAAAAAACTAAGAAAATGTTATCTTTGAAACCCTTTAACAATTTGACAATTTTCAACATTTGTCTCATTTTTTGAACAATATAAACTTGATATAAAAATATAATTTGGATGACTTATTGTCAATTCATCAACAAATTGAATATTTGATTTAATAAATATTTTTCCAGTTGAGAATCCAAAATGTCTGTATAATAGATGAATATCACGTGATTGATAAACACGAATAAAATAGTAAATGTTTTGTAAAGAGATTTCAACATGTCCAATGAAAGATGTATAATTATGTTTTTGACCATACAATATATTTTGTTTTGAATTTATGAAATAGAATTTTTTGTCTTAAAAAAAATATATTTCAAAATTTAAAAACATTTTTTAAATTTCAAAAATACTTGGTGGATTCTTATATTCTTGACAACGTGCCAATTGTACAATATACAGACCACTAAAACTGTTAACAATGTTGGTAGGTTTTAGATAACAGTTTGAAAATATGTCATTCTCTTCTGAAGAACTGCCTTTCATAATTACAGCAAGTTTCTGAAATACCAAAATCAGTACAGGATATTTTTTTATAATAAAAAAATATTTATTAAGAGATTGTTACTAAATGTATTAGGGAAGTAGCAGGATATCCAACAATTGGTCCAGTTGTCATTCCTTTACGACTTTGACAAAAGAGATAACTTGCATGGCCAAAATGTATTCCTTTGCTAAAGATTACTCCTCTAAAACCAAATCTTGATGAGTATGCAACCAATGTATGAAAACTAAATGTATGTTTTAAATTCTCTGATGACATATAGTTCTTTTCAAATAGTTTTATTTCTATTATGAAAAAAATCAACAAACAACAGTAGTTCATTAATAACAAACATTTTGACTTTATTAAAAATGTGACCTTCAACTTCAAAGTATGAACAGTGAACAAGTTTAGTTGAATTGTTTATTGTTGGTGATGGTGAATAATTTACTTGGATGTCATTGCTGCCAAGTACTTTTAAAACATTAACTTTTTCTTCAACTTTTAATTGAAAATCAATAATTAATGAATGTTTTCTGCATAACACTACTCTTTCATTCCAAAGAGAAGATGTTTGAAAGAACAAGTCATTTTTCTTTAAAATTAAAGAATACATTAAATTTGATATTTTCATTGCTAAAATGACTGTAAAAAAAATAAACTGATATAACTATGTCTCAGTTCTTTTATTTTCTTACAAGTTGAATTCCTTTTGAAACATTTTAAAATTATTTCAATATTTGAAGCAATTGTTGTTATTAGGCTATTTTAAAAAAAAATATTTTTAATTTAAAAAATAAAAATTCCTATTTTTTCTTTTTTTTTTACAATTTGCAGCAAGGACTTTTATTCAGTAATTTAATTGTTGGTTCACTTGAATTTGTTTCTTTATATTCAATTTGAGTGAAATTTGAATACTCTTTAGATAATTTTTCACAAAAATCTTGCTTAAGCTCATCAAACTTTACAACTAGATGAGTATCATAAAAGATTTTTCTATGCAATTTACCATCATACCAACCGGAAATGGAATAGTTGTTAAAAATGTTATTGCTATTGATTAATTGAAAAGTTAAATTATTAAATTCATTCTTTGAAAATGTTCCTGTATAGAAAAGGAATAGAGTAGCAAAAACATTATAATCCATTTTTTGCTTTAAAAGATAATAGATTGTTGTACTTTGTTTTGGATTTTATTTCACATTTGTTGTTTATTTATTTTTATTTTGCTTTTGAAGTAGTTTTAAATTACTTTTGAAATGTGTTAAATTATATTTTTTTAATGGTGTGGAGATGGCAAAAGAATAAATGTCCTCTCTGCTAAATTATCATCTTTCAAATCCATTAACTGCCCTGACCTTTTCCTAGTCATGACTGGACTATATTCGTGTTCTCTTCTACACCTATACTCAGTGGAATTGAAAAAATTGCCTTTTTAGCTATTACATATTGTATTGATGCCTCACTATTTTTAAATAGATGTGAAATGTAATTATACAATGTTCAGGCAATTCATATATAATTCCTGGAGGACATTAGGAGTAATTACTATATCTAGTAAGGAAAAACTATAGATTTATTGTCCTCTGTGAATGAACTTGCGGTAATATCTGGATAAACAATAGAACAATATGTGGCATTTTAAACAATAGTTTACAATTTTATAATACCTGATAAAAAAGGCATTTCTTTTGAGTTTGATTGCTCTCTTCCTAATAATTCTTTCATACAATGAGAAATTATAAATACATAAGATATTTAAAATTTTATGTCATAACCTCATTAATGTTTTGAAAAAAGATATGTTTTGTTCATATTTTAAAGTGAAAATAAAAATTTAAACAAAGGTCACATTTCAAATAAGATTTATTTTAATGAAGAAATTTTTTATTGAAGTTCCGAATAACAATATGACAAGAACATTCGGTTTTCTTTTCGTGATGTTTCTTAGCAATTTCACTACTTCAAACTCACTTGGTGAGTAAGTATAATTGATCGTTGTTAACATTCCCTTTCTCTCTCTGTTTAAAGATTTTATTTATAAGAAATTTACAAATCATATTGGAAATGGTGATAGTTTTATTGTACCTGAATGGGGTACTTCTGAAAAGATTGAACAAATGGAAATGTGCCAGTATATTTGTTCAAGCCATAAAGATTGTGGGTAAGACTAATTTCTTTTTTAACTATTTTAAGGTAATTTTCAATTGCACTAATTCAATTTCTAAGATCATTTAACTGGAATTCAACGATTGGAAAGTGTTATATGAGAAAGAAACATACTGGAAGTGAGCATAGCTATGAGAGTGGGACTGATGATTTCTTTTTTAAAACTTTTGGCAAAATTGGTTTGTAAAAAATTCAATATTTGGAAAAAAGACTACTTTATTTGTAAACAAATTTTTCAAAAATAATTGGCTTTCTTTCAGAATGTACATTTAATTTGAAGAATATGAATAGGCTTAGATCAGGTCCTAGCTTTATTGCACCCGAATGGGGTAGTAGTTCAAAAGCAGTTGATCTTGAAGAATGTAAAAGAGTATGCAGCAAATATCAGGCTTGCCGGTAAGCTAGATAATTTGAATTCAATTAAGATATTTTATATATAAAAGTTAAAATTTTACAGAACATTCCTTTTTGGAGGCTCATGTTCACTGAAAGCTCATCAAAGTCACTACTCAAATTCAGCTTGTAAGTTTTACCTTAAAAATACTTGTGTAACAGAAACTGGTAAGACTCTTTACATTTTAACATTTATAATTTCAGTTTTCTTGACGTAAAAACATTTTGAGTTCTGAGGTAAAAAAACAACAGCAATCTTAATATAAGTACCAGTTGTATTTACTGAGAACAAAACAAAACAAAATATTCAAAGACAGACAAAAAACAATACATTCAATTCAACATATAAGATATTTACTGTATACTTAAAGGAAGTCATAGATTGATAATTAGAATAAAGACTTCATGAACATAAAAAACATCTACTTCAATGGGATTACAATTGTAGGCTACGCAAATAACAGAAATTTTTGCAATATGTTATTCTTACATTTCATCATGATGGAATGAACAAGAAGATACGGGATTGGGAGAAAATGGCCCACTTTTAAGAGAAAATAGCCCATATGGGAGAAAGCAGCCTTAATGAAAATGGCTGACTTTTGGGGATAAGTATAAAGCAGTCAACACAGGAATTGATGGAAAACAGCCATAAGTAAGATATTAAAAGAAGTGAACCAATGCTTAGAGCTTCAAGTAGAGAAGCCACAAATGGACTTTATCAATTCCTACCAAAAGGTCACACTACAGATTGTCTTTATTTATTCAAGAACTACATTTGCAATATGGAATATAATTAACCTTATTAAAAATTCAATTATCTCAAGTTGTCGTCACAACCAAATATTTTCTTTTTCCATTGTTAATGAATACAATTTTGTTGTTTTTACTCTAAACATTTTGCAGTTTTGGTTAAGGATAAACAGTTCAGTAGATAAAAGCCCAGATAATCTATTCATGGTGTGGTATAGAGGACAATAAATCTATAGTTTTTCCTTACTAGATATAGTAATTACTCCTAAAGCAAGTAACAGTATGAAAGTTGAATAGCAGAGTAAGTAGTGGGTAACAGTAGGTTGTGAAGTTACCAAACTAGTGTCCAATGTTGAGGAAGTAGAAAGGTCCTAGTGGATGTTGGTTCCAATTGATCCTCCTAGGTTGAGGTTAGCCTAACCCTAACCCTAACCCAATCATCTAGTTTGGAAAAGGGATGTTGTTGAAAACGCCCACTAGCCTGTTGAAAAAGCCCACAGTGATTGCTGAAAACACCCACTGCACTTATTACCTATGCCCACTAATGATTTATAACTGTTTATAACTAATATTGATATAAATTTGTATTCTTAATATTCTTTCTTTTGTTGGAACAGAGAATATTAAAAATGATTGGTAAGGATTATTGTGGGCGTTTTCAACAACCCCCGTAAATTTCTATTAATGCTTTTGTGAGAAATACGAGGAAAGAAATACAAATTCAAGTTTTTGTCAAAATAGGAAAAGGAAATTGTAAAAAAGAAGTAAAATATACTTTAAAAATAAAGAAAATTGGTATTTATTATACTGAAAGTATTTTAAATTTATCATTCTTACATTAGGGGCACCCTGAAAGTTTTACCCATTTGTGTCTTACAGCTTAAAAAATATTATATAATATGCTTATTTAGAGGTATTTATTAATGTCTTAGATATGTCTATTTAGGATGTGACAGAAAACGTCTGCAAATTGCTGCTTTTACCCTAACCCTAACCCAGCGCTTGGCTGTACCTAACCTTTCCCAATACCCCTAACCCCAAGAGGAGACCCTCCTAACTACAAATCAGTTGCTGTATTCTTCTTGTTAACCATATTTCAATCCAAAATCTAGCCTTCAAATTTCTCATTTATGGACGTTTTCTGTTGACCTCGTTTGTTCTTCCTCCTATAAAATTTATCTGATAGAAGCTTCTCAACAACTGGAATAAGACATGACTCCTTTTTTAAAATGTCCATGAGCATGTAAAATGACCCTTTTGCAGGCATCTTTCCATTCATTCTTCTGTGCCATCCTTCAACATTATTGTTGGTTCTGATGGCAAGACCAAATACAGACCAACAATCTGGTGTTCAAATTGAATGCTTAATTCAAGTACTTTCAATGTATTGAAAAAAATCCAAAAATTCATTTCTCTCAAAAGCTTTTTCTTTTAGCATGTAAAAACTGTTTAAAATAGCTTCAACTGGAAGAAAAAGTAGTGCCAGAGCTTGTTTCAGAAGTGCCTTCTTTTCCCCAGAATATTGCTGTACATATCCCAAGCTCCACAATAATTTAATATTAGAACAAACCACATAATTTAAATAAAGGCTTACTTGAATTTTTTTGTAGATAGCTTGGGTCCAATGGAAGACACAACCTTGAATAGGAATATTAGGATACACTGAGATAAGAGCAGTCCATATACCTAATTCAAAATCAACTACAAATTTGTCTGGTTGAAATCCATTTGTGAATTCGTGAATCTCCTATTGATAAGATAAAGTCAACAAAACAAAATACAATAACTAAACCTTACTTACTTTAACAATTATTTTTTATGCTTTTTTTTTCTTTGATGTTAAAAAAGCAAATGCTAATGGAATTTGTTTTGCTTCTCCATCATATTTAATGAAGGAGTGAACAGAAAAAAGCTGTACAAATGGATTTTTCATAACCTTGAATGTGCCATCTAAATACCACACTTTACTTTTACATAATAAATACAGCTGGTGTTTTGAGTCAAATAGTAAAATCCATTGGTTGTTTGCAACAATATCATTTTGAAGAAAATCATCTGGTATAAATGTTGTGTTAATTTCAGAATCAATTTCATTTGGTTCCTTTGGCCTTGATTTTTTCCTATTAATATTAGCTAGTCTCCTCAGATTTTCCATTTTGGGTAAGCTATTTTCACTTTATTCAAATTCAAGAATAGATCTTCAGCTGAACACTTCAATGAAATATCTTCAGTATTTTTCTCCCTAATGACCCGACACCATTTTATACTTGTTATTAAACTCTCTGTCCTTTCACTATTATGCTTTATATGACTTGGCTTAAATGTATTTCCTTTTTGTTTGATTGTTGCAGGACACTGAATGTTATTTATTTCTGCTAGAAAATCTCTAAATTATTTTATTATCATTTAATTTTAACAGTTAATGTTTTCTTTTTTATTTATAAAAAATAGACATTGAAAACTGGTAGAAAAATATCTATGTTACTTATTTGCAGCATTTCCACACGAGAAGAAATTCTTAACAAAGAAGACATTTTGACTTATGGAAAAACAATGGGATACAGAAATATTTTAGCATTGATCTTTCCTTCATGACATATTACTTTTTACATATTGTACCATTTTTTAAGTATCTTTAACAGATATATTATAGATTGTACAATCAAGGATTTCAACCTCACAAAGTATACAAGTTGTTATAGTTTCTCTCAAAATCTTTTAACTGCAGAAGAATAACACGTTTCTTTCTAAAATTGTGTTGGATAAATATTGTTTGTTTTACATTGACATAACAATTTAACAAATGTTAATTTTAATGTTGAATTACCAAAAATTGTAATAATAGGATTAAAAATAGTGTGAATTACAAATAATGATCTAAATCTTTCTGAAATTTTAACAAAATATGGTTCTCTAATGTAAATAAAAAGTATTCCAGGAATTGAGATTAATATCCAACAAAAAAACATCATTGTTATCTGCATTAAAATGGCTTTTGATGATTTTGATATAGATTTTGTTGTATTAGTTTGAATTCCAATATCATGAGCATGTTTTTTAGCAATTTTAATAATTTTGATATGTAAAATAAGAGATATTATTATTTTGGGTAAAAATAGGCCAAGATAAACAAAATGATATTTAAATTTAAATATCAAATGTCCTGCACAATGTAAGTCTTCAGTTCTATTTTTAGAAGTTAGTGAAAGATAATATGGAAAAAAGCCTATAATAAATGAAAAAATTATGATAAGGACTGCAACTGCAAATGACCTTGAAAAGGTTAGATACTTTTTAAAATTAAATGGATATATAATAATAATATATCTTTGTAGAATGCTAGCCACTATAAACAATAATGATTGATAATAAACAGTTGGTCCTAATAAATGAACTAATACACAAAGGAATGGATCTATAATTTCAATATCAACAGAAGATTGTAATACTTTCTCTATAAAATTCCATATTGATGTTGATAAATCACAAATTGTCATCATTGGTATGAAACTTATGATTCCATCTTCAATATTCTTAGATCTTTTATAAACAATTAAAACCAGACTATTAAATAGAATACCCAAACATAAGAACAGAAATTCAAATATATTAACAATCAGATATTCTGTATTAGTATAAACTTCTGATGTTGAATTTGTAGTTTCATTCACTGTGTACATTTATCATTTGTCTTTGAATTATAACAGAGAAATTATATATATATACATATATGTATTTGGTCACAACCACTAGGTTTGGCAATGTGCCAAATTCTATATATATATATATATATATACTTTATGAATTTGAATAATTATTCATTTGCATTATTTATTATGCATACTGTAAAATTACTAGGAGAAAGACTAAACATAGAGCTATGATTTTGCTTGTAAATTAGATGCTTAATGGTAAAGCTGTTTGCATTAATATTAAAAAGTAATGCATTGGTAAATCTTCTTGTTTACCAGCAACTGTAAACTAGTCTACTGCAAACCCAATAATGAACTATACAAGGACACAAATAAGCAAATGATTCCTCTCTGTTATCAAATCACCAAGTTACTTTTAGTGATTAATTTCATTGAGCAGAAATGGATTGAAGGGATTTAGTCAGGATGTGAATTTCTCTTAACATTTTGCACAGGTTCTGAAGCTCAAGTAACCTTTTTTAATTTGATGAAAAGATATTCTTTTGGCTTTTTTTGTTTGCTGGCTGCGATTTTTCTATTTCGTCAATCTTGATCTTTTTATAAATGTCAATATTACCTTTACACCATAAATAGTATGCTGCTGCACCTGCACTTGCCTCCTTAACTTCTTGAAGATTTAATTTATCAATTATTTCTTTAGCTCTTAAATTAATTGCTGGATGTACATTGAAGATTTTAAGAGCTTAGATTTTCTTTAAAATTGAGTTAGAGCATGCATATTTAATAAAAACTCGACATTCTTTCCATTCATCAGTTTGTACTTCACCAATTGATAAAATCAATAATGTTGATTTTATAATCAGATGTACAACAGTTGATGGTTGATTATACTGATTTAAGTCTGCAATACATTTTGCATCAAGTTTTAAAATTCTTTTTTGCAAACCACGAATTTGGTCCAAATTTGCTTTTAATTCATTAGCTTTTGATAAATCTTTAAGTAATAGAGGATTTATTGGTTCAACATAATCTTTATCTATAGCTACTTTTAACTTTCTGTAATCTTTTTCTTGAAAAGCCTTTTGCAAATCTACAATGTTTTAAATGATATTTTTTTTAACAATTTTTCAATACTATAATATTGATATTTTACTTACTTGAATAATTCTATGAGTTTCACTAATTCTCCATTTATCAGTAATATTTGGAAATTGAAATGCATTTTTATTTGATTCAATAGCATAGAAATAACAATAATAGATTAATTCATAATTGTTTCTTGAATTCAATTCTTTTCCTTCAATTAGAGATTTATAAATTCCTGTATAAATATCACTTTCATCATTCAAATGTAACAAGAATTCTTGAAGAAATAATGAATATATGCCAGTCCATAATTAAGCATTCAATAAAACATCTGCTAAGCCTTTTTCAATCATTTCCTTAACAGGTTTGGCAAACATTTGTTGTTGTTTTCTTGTGGTAAACAACAGCTGTGCGACCTTCACCATTCTGAGTTCATCATATTGGATGGTTAAGCCCTTCTAATAGTCAATTCTATTATTTTATTTGTTGTTGTTTTTCCTGTGGTAAATAACAGCTGTGCAACCTTCACCATTCTAAGTTCGTCATATTTAAATGGTTAAGCCCATTTAATAGATGATTCTATTATTTTAAACACTTATAATTGAATGTTTACAATTCTTGATAAATAATTGCCTTTTATTCTTAAATAGTCTGGATGTAAGCTACTTCTAAGTGCACAAACAGATTCATCTGCTAGATCAAATGCTTAGTTAGGTAGTTGTTTGGAACCAAAATATAGAGCTGGTCTAAATGTTAAGATAATGTTTACACTTGTAATGTGTGTACATTCATACAACAGAAGTTTTGAAAATTGATGAAAACCCTGAGTAATTTTTCTATTTTACCCTAACACTATCATACCCATAGCCCTTGTCTGAACTATTTCATTGTTAAAGAAATGTTAAAAAAATTATAATTTTAATGAATCAATGCCAAGGATATTATTATGAAATGTTTTGAAATGTATGGAATAGTTTCAATCATTGAATTATCATTTAAAAAATCACCTTTTTTGTATAGTAGACCTCCTGAAAAGACAGTATAACTGGTAAACTGACTTCTTAAAAAACATTCTCTAGTGTCTAAAATATAATTAAAAGCTCTGAAAAGAATATTTATATAAAAGGTATTGATAATGGTGTAGAAAAAAATTACTAACTTGCAACCAGAATGCAAATTGCATACAGTTAGACATTCATCAAGCGCTACTACTTTTGAATGTGAATTCCATTCATCAACATGAAAGTTGAATTGTGTAACAATTCCTTTATTCTCCCAAATATCATAAAAGTTGTTCAGTGGTTGAAGTTGTATATCTTTTACAAATAATACAAATTTAGCTTTATGTACCTTGGTCGAAAATACACTCTTTAAATGGCATTTGTCCATTAGCAACTCATAATCAAATGCTCTGAAAAAATTCAAAATATATTTAGTAAATGTTTATTTCTCTCACGATTTTACTTACTTGCATTCTTCATATGAATTACACACAGCCATGCATTCCTGAATTGACGTAACTTTATAGCTAACTCCACCCCATTCAGGAATGTTTAATAGTTCGTTAATTTGAACCACCTCATTTTCATACTGTTCATAACCAAGAAGGCTTTGATCAGTAAAGTATTCAAAAAATATAAGATGATAGAAAAAACTTTGGAATAAAAGTTTCATTCTTCCCTGAATGAAATGTCAAACCAGCAAAATAACTTCTCTCTACAGAGAAAACTTCTATATAAAACATTCTTGTTCCTAACCCTTACATTTTTTTTATATTATATTGTAATCGATTATTCATTCCTTTTATATTAATCTTATGTTTTTTAAATGGAAACTGGTTTAAAATAGAACATGGCAGAATTTTTTACTTTTCCATTCAGGGAAGATATTTAACAAACCAACAATAGCTTCTTAATTATTGATGATGTTCTCCAGTTTAGTTATTTAGCGTAGCTATTTGCATTTCCATATGTATTCTATAAGAAGAACTGTTTTCTAAATTTTCTTAACTTAAGCAATTCTATATTTTCTATTAAACAATAAACATAATATATATATTACCAAAAATATCCTCAGATATCTAGGACACTGTCTAATATTCTAATCAGTATTAATGCATTTGCATTAGAAGAGTTATTGACACTAGACAACTTTAGCATACTAAAATAATGAAATGAAAGACCTGGATTTAAGAAAAATAGTATCAGATTATAATTCTCCCAACTGAACATTATGAACTTAGTGTTAATGCGAGAATTACATTTATGTTATCCTACTTGTCATTGTTAATTCAGCAACTGGCCGAATATCTAGGAAATATCCAATCTGCTGTTGAACTTTGCGAGAAGGTGAAGAAGACAAATTATGATGTATGAAATTACAATCTGTTTCCATTCAAGTACTAGAATTTTACTTGGCATAGGTACAAGATAATTCATTAAAGAGGGTTGCGGACAAGTTAGATGGTAGAATGAACTTGACATTTATTAAATTTGAATATTAACACAAATATATAAAAATATAACATATTTAATGTTAATGTGCACTTAGATATAAGGGTACATTAGAAAGACTTCTATTTTGTAGGAATTAGACTGGTGCAACTATAGAAATACTTATATTTCGTAGGAATTATAGTGGTGGAACTTTAGAAAGACTTTTATTTCGTAGAGTTAGCTTTTAGTACTTTAGAAAGAACTCTATTTCGTAAGAAATAGACTCTTTGACTGTAACAGATGGTGGCTACTTGGGGAATTAACAAAGGAACAAAGAACATGGAAAAGATGCAGGTCAAACACCAGATGCTGATGAGACAGGCCTGTTTGCTGTGGCACATGTTTGGCATGTGGCCCTAATCTTAGGATTATATTTTATATGTGTGATATAACAGTCTTTCATATTTTTGTTACATGAGAATTATGAGACCGTCAGATTTCAACTTTGTAATCCTTTGACCACTTGAACCCAAGCTTTGGAAAATGTATAAAAGGAAATGCATTTCCTCAGCTTGTCAGTTCAGTTCTTTAACCATTAACTGGTTGTTTAAACTTACTTGTTTAGAACTAGAAACTCATTTACTCAATACATATTCTTTGGACGAAATACTGGTATTTTGTTGAATTATTTCTACCGAAGCTAGGACAAAAACAAACTTCCTATATTTGCAATACAATAACAAACAAATTAATTTGAATTTTATTCACCGAGTGTATTTTGAAAGCAGCATAGAATAATGATGTATTTAGATTTCAACTATTCTACATTCAGCTACAAAAGCCAACTATTTTGTTAATGAGTTTCCTCCTAATATGGTCTTCCCATTGATCTACATTTAGTGTTTGTTATAGCACGGCTGCAGATTGACCACTTTCATTTTTGACAGTTTTTACAGATATCATTCATGGTTGATGTTGAGACACCCTGAAATGCAAAACATGTGTTATATATGACACATACAGAGATAAAATACATACCATTCCAGCAAAATTGAGTCCAGAACTATGAAAAAAAGACCTCTCACTTGGGTCAGAGGCAGCAGAATCCTAAAACATAATTTTAATGTAACATTCTATAAATAACTTTCAGAGAAACAGTATTTTATGCTTATCAGAAGTTCTCTAAGAGCATATTTAAGATCTTCATCATCTCTTTCAGCAGTCAAAAAAAGACTGTATTCTAACCATTTCAGTTAGTAAAAAAATCGCCAAGACACAAAGTAGAGATGATTTCATGATTGCTTTTTACTTTTCTTTCATTCGTCGCTAACTTTATATTCTTTTTTTTGAGATCTTCAACTAATAAATTTCTAAAGAAAGGAACAGCCATTCTTCTGACTTACCAGATAAAAAAGAACTGTTAAAAGTCTAACATCGAACAAAAGAAGTCAATGATACTGATAAATTTGACAGTTAGTTTTAAAAGTTAAATCTCTGAATTTTCCCAAACATTAAACCAAAGTGGACAGTCCAAAAGAGCAACAATTTGTGAGGTCTTCACTACAGTATGTTTGCGAAAATAAAAGGGAAGGATAGCCTGATAGGGGAAGACTATCAAAATTAAATGAAAGAACGAAATCCCTTATCACACGCTAATAATTTATTAATAATAAATACATCTATATATAGAAAATATTGAAACAGGAATTAGCATACGTTTTCTTTGGGAGCTGTTGAAAACGTCCATTTTGGAGTTATTTTGGGGTGAGATTTTGGGTTGGGAATGGGTTAGGAAAAATAGTTAAGCAATTGATTTTTAATTAGGTTGGTTCAAACTAAAGGTTAGTGTACACATTTAGGCTGTTAACATGTACTGTACACATAAGCTTACAACCAAGCTCACACATTTACACAATACACCCAAAATTATTACATTTCATTTACCAATGGAATGAAAATATTGGAAGAGAATTATACAGTACTCTACATGCCTAAACTACAACATACACTATTATTTACACTATTTTAAAGTTTTAAATTACTTTTACTAATGAAATATTAAGCCTAATTATTATACACATAATATTCAATGAATATTAGTTATACCTTGTATTATTCTACTATTTGGAGTGTGTAGTTTATTATCACTTTCAACAGTATTGTATGCACAATTCTATTTTGGATGATTAAGTATATTTAGTTGACCCTATCACTCTTTTACACTAAAACATATTATTTTACACAAACAATTATTATTATTAATTTGAGCTATACTAGAACAGCATTAAAGCTGACCTTTGTCTATTCTTGCGTTTTGGAATCAATCCAACTCCTACAAAGATTGTTACATCTTATGCAACTTTCCAACCTACTAAAATAGGCAGCAACAGTTTGCAAAGATAAAGAAAAAGTATCAAATGTGGAAATATATTTTAGTATCAAAAAGTTTCGTCATTAATATCACCATTTTCTAACTTCTTGTCACAAAATCTATTCACCTTTACACAGTGAAAGATAATTGAATGTTAGAAAGACTTTAAACAGTTCAACAATATATATAGTTAAATAATATATTCTATAAATCTCCAGTAGATAGCACCACTGTCTTTCTCTCTAAAGAAATATATGTGTATATATATATATATAATTAGAATTTAACGTATGTATGAGTTTACCTCAGTATTTGAAGAGAAGAATATAGAAATAGGATACTTTTTTCCTTTTCAAATGCTGGAAAATCAACTATAGAAATATGGACGATATTTCAAAAGCGATTTTAATATTTACAATTCCTTGTTCAGTTATTGGCACGATTTCAAATGTTGTTATCTTAATCTATTTCCCTTTTAAGGGTAATAAGAGTACATTGACAAACTATTTTGTAAGAATATTGGCAATTGTAGATACTGTATTTTGTGGAATTATTTTACCAGTATCAACAATTTTGAATATATATGGAACATATAGTTTAACTGTTTGTAAAGTGCATTCTTACTTTTTAAATATTTTTATAATTCATTCATTCGTTCTGAATATTTTATTAGCCTTTGAAAGATGGTTATCTGTGTTTAGACCTCATGTATTATCTTCCAATTTAATCTATTGTTTACACTATATATTTCTGTCTTTTTCTTTAACATTTCCCATATATCAAGCAATTTATTTTACAAGTGCAACCATGCCAAATGACAACAAAAAAATTCTATGTATTCGCCTCAGTTTTAACGATATAGCAGATGGAATTATTGCAAGTGTTTATATTCAATTGTTTCTCTTTTTTATGTTATTGTTAATGTATACTAGTATCTTTATTGTCTTGCAAAAAAGATCTATAAATCCAACAAGAAACTCTGAAAACGAAAAATCAAATCAAGTTAGATGTGCTTTAATGTTGTTTGGTACTGCTACTGTTTTTTTTCTCTCATGGATACCTGTACAGGTGAAGATTTTGATGAAAATGAACACAAGAATTCCAATTTTGCAAAGACTTTTCTATATCAATAACTCAACAAACTGTTTTGTGTATATGATTTTTCATAAGCAATTTTTGAAAAGAGTTAAAGTTTCATTATATAAATTTATTAATAGAAAAAAAGTTGCAAATTCAAATATAAGTACAGTTGCTTAAAAAGTCAGGGAGAGGACGGAAAGGAATTTTTGCACATTTACTGTTTTGTTTGTCAAATTTGTCAAGAAATAATAATTACACTTTTATGATGAGTTTTTAATAGTGTGCTGGACAAAGATGAAACATCTTATCCTTTAAGATAATCTGTCATAAATACATACTCTTGTATTTCCACTGTAGTCTACTCTACAATCATCATTATCCCACTTTTAGCTTCTATCTTTTCACTCCTAGTCATTATTTCACTCGGAACCTTTGCGTACCTTATAATAAAAAATTCCATTCATTTGTACTCTCTTTCACTTAGAGTAGTAGAGTACTAAAATATAGAATATTTTTTTGATGCATAGCAATTAATTCATTTCATTTCTTCTGCAAAATGTATTAGTGTGTCTAAAAATTGTTTTAGATGATTAGTTATGATGATACTTAAAAAAGAAATGTTTTTTTTGACATAGTTCAACCGTCTATCAAACTTTTGTCGGAAAATCTTTCTAGCAATTCTCCAATGGATACTAAATTATAAAGGCAAAAGTTACAGTTATTTCTGTAGAAAATAATTGATTATAGATTAAGGACGGTTTGATCAGATTATATAACTTTCAAAAGAGTTGGATGCATTTCCAGTTCTTTAGCATGCCTTGTTAATTGGTCTTCTAGTATAATATATAATTCCGTTTGTTTTCAATGACTACTTGGAGAGGACATAGATAGTTTCTAATTTTTAGCCATATATATTGGTCTGTAGCAGTCTGGAAGCTGCATCAATCTAATGTGACGTGGAAAAACTGGCGACCATTGCCATTGATTTGTTTGTTTGTATTGACCAGTAGTTCAGTCATTGTAGTGCATATCTTTTAAGTTAGTACGCATGACGTGTTATAACATGAATTAAAAAGAATGAGTCACCATATTTCATTATGAGTTGCTTTGAACATTTACAAGCTATGGCAGATGGAGCCATTGTGCAATTGGCAAAGGAACAAAGAACATTTTAAAGATGCATATCAAAAATATTAACTAATCAGAAACCAGTTTGAAAACTCAGCTGAAATGTATTATTTTTCTTGAGTTTATCTATTTTCTCCCGAGTGTGATAGATAAGCTTACATTAATTTATAAAATTGCAGTTATAACTATGCTTCTACATCTGTTAAAGTTCTTTTTCCATCATATTGTCTATCAGCTTTAAAAGCTCCATTCCCAGAGGTCTCAGTTGTTCTAAAGTGGAAACCACTTGAAGGAATTAAAGACACGTAATATATTCCTTTTTTTCAATTGTCATTAAATTTCAAGATGCTTTATATAAATTAACATTATGGTAAATTCTCTCATAAATGATACCATAAAAGCTAGTTCTTCGGAGGATTATCAGGGATTATTGAAATATGTGCCTACATCAACTGAACTACCAGGGCAATCATCATCTCCATTTGTGGGAGTGGATTTGTACAGCTTCTTAAACGAGACTGATCACTTTTAAACATGTAAACCTGATATTACCACGCCATCAGTAGATAATGGACATCCAAAGGGTAACATCCTATATCAGTAGGGATGAAGCTACTTCGTAAAAATACAGAATAACTGACTAAAAGACAGAAAATGAAGAGACCCTGTTAAAAAATTTTTTTAATATTTGTCTATATAATATAAAGTTTGCTTTTTATAGGCTTACTGCATTTGTCAACAATATTGTGTAGTTTATAAATAAAAAAATTAACAGAATAGAAAATATGCTACTTTGGGCAAGTTTTTAAAAAAAAAACAATTTTAAAATCAATATATCAATAAATTTAAAAATTTTAATATTAAAATTAGGAAACATTCAAGTTTGTGTATGATTCCTCTTAATAAAAGCATACAATCATAAGAGTGCGCTATTTATACCATTATCATGTGACACACAGATAGTTATGACGTAGTCAGCTTACACTTTGGGGGACAATTAATAATCTACTGTCTTACCTTTTTTTTACAAGTCAGTCTATCTAAGGTGACTATCTCGATATTATATAATCGCTAACAACCTGTTGAACATCATAGAAAAAATATAATTTAAAAATGTTATTTACATCTTAACTAAAATAACAATTAACATAATGAAAATGAAATTTTTACTCATTCCTGTTCTGTTCTGAATACTTTGGCTAAAAATTAAGAGCCAGCTGATAATGAAAGAAAAGTTACTGTTCCTCCTCTTATATATATTCAACCAAACATTTACTTAACTTTTGTCATTGGTGAACCTATAATGAT
>CAJFCJ010000068.1:55256-76894 GCA_904063045.1 Dimorphilus gyrociliatus
AACAATTGATAAAAAATGATGGTTTGCCTATATCACTTTATTTGCCCCTATTCCAACAGATTTTAAGTCATGATATATAATGACAATGTTAATTACTGTAATAATCTTTACAATCTATTCAAATAAATTATATTGTTTTACTATAAATATCCATGCCACAATCCAGTTTGGCAACCAACTCTTCAAAATGAAAATTTTTGTTGTATCCTTATTTGTGCTATTTGCAATTTACCAAGCTCATGCAAGTGGGTTAATTAGTGATTTGGCTGAAAATCAAATCCCTGATGCTGAAACTGAATCAATTGATTTAAATGAACGTGAAATTGATGAAGAATTGGAAAATGAACTAGCCAAGGTAATACAAACAAAAGCACAATTTTTCACAATTATTTACTTGATTGTTTTAATACAGAGAGGAGTAATGAAATGGATCACCAAACTCTTCAGCAGCAAAAAAGGTATCAGTAAAGCTCAATGTGGACTTTGTGCTGTTGCCCCAGCAACCAAAAGATGCCAAAGAGTCAAAAAATTGTGCCTGATGAAACATAAAATTATCATTCCTTATAGAAAAGTTTGAACAATAATATATGTCAATAAAATTGAGATTTGAATAAATATTATCAAGCATATTAAAAAAAATAGTGTTAAAAATATATTAATTTTTCAAATATTCACTTCTAATTTTTTAAATTTCAACTGCTCCATTTATTAAATATATTTTCATATAAATAAATATATTATAACATTCTTTTCGAATTCTCTTACTATATAAGGGACAAGTTTCCCCAAAGAAGGGGACAAGTTTTCCCAAAATAAGGACGAGTTTTCCCAGGGACGTTCTTGCATTTAAACAACGAACAATTGTACACTTTGAATAGATTCATTCTAACGTATTCTAACGAATTGTAATATAAATAGCAGCTTGCATTTGTTTGCAATGTCATATCATCTTCATCATCCTTATTCCAACAATCATATCTTCCATCCTGAAAAGTCCATGCGGGTCTACATACCCTACCGCAAATGTATTGTTTATCATTCTGACAATAAACGTTAGTTGCATTGAGAGGAAGAGATTCTGAATTAAGAATTCCGTAACAATCTTCATCACTCATATCAAAGCAATTTTCTTCAAAATCACAAAATCTTGAACTACTCATACATTGTTTATTCTTGCATAATCTTTCTCTTTGATTGATTGATTGATTGATTGAATTGTTTTCATTGCATATACTGATTTATTCAAAACTAAACATACACACACTTACCCTACTCCACACTCTCTATATGCTATTATTTAAATAGAGACAAAAATAAAATGTTACTAGCTCTAAAAGGCCTACAATCTTAAAATTTCAAAATTTCATACAGCAATTGATCTCATCTGATCCGTCTAAGCAATCATCTATGTAGTTGCAAACAAGGAAATTTGAAATAGTTTGATTGTTTGTTAAGCATTCATAGTGGAGAGAATTGTCAGTGGGACATTGAGTTTCATCTTCATTTGAGAGACAGTCTTGAATTCCATCACAAACATAAGCAATATTAATGAATGTACCATGAGTTGTACATAAAAATAATTGATAATTTAGCCTATTTGCCTCATGATGATAATTTAAACTTTCACCAAGTAAAACTTCAACTTGAAGAGTTTATTATGAAAAAGAAATTATTTTTGTAAACGTTATTTTTTTTTTCTAACTAGAAACCTTTGCTTTGTTTTTTTTGACAAAAAAAATGGTGAAATTTTTGCGACCTTAGGAGACATTGAACGTGAATTGAATCTATTATTTGTACTGAAATATAACCATCATCATAATCATAATCATAATCATCATTATAATTATCATTCATGAAATTCTATCTAGAAAAGTAATAGCTATACTTGAGAATTTTTTATGGATGTACCCCAATCCCAACTCAGTCCTTGACCTTGGTCTATTTTTATCATTATTCCTAAGCCTATCATGTAATGAGTTACCTTTTCAATTTGAAACAAACATTTGGTAAATCTTGCTCCATATACTTTAATAGTAGAAATTTTTCATTTCACAAAATAAACCAAATTGTTTAATATCTATCTGAGGTGTTAATGGGCGATAAATGAACATAAAGTAACATATATGATCAATTATTATTGGATTGGAAAATTTGTTACAATCAAGAACTGTAAATATTTGAATTTTAGCGGTAAATTTCATTTAATCTTTGAAATTAACCTTTTCTATCAGATTTTAAGCATTTGATACTAGTTCTATAGACAAATGCACCCTTTCTACGGAAAAGGAGATAATAGAAGATAATAGATTTGGTAAATTTTGAAATAGTTTACATTTCCCTTGTTAAAATACAATGTTCGATGTTTGATGAATTTTGAAAACAAGTAATTTTCCCCAAAACATAATGCCAGTCTGAAATATCGGAAGTTATAACAGAGTTCCATAACTAAATCCAAAGAAGGTACATATCTTTTGTATAGTAATATATGACATTTTTTGTACTGTCATGTAGACATTTGCATCATTATACTGAAATTCACCAATAAACTCGTTCGGATGACTATGACTCTCATTTATGTAAATACTCTCCAAGCTTATTAAATTATGTAACCTAGATTCTTTATGAATAGAATATTTATCAATGGTTAGCTATTGAAAATTTCTCCATTAATTACTTCTTGGAACATTTTTTTGAAATTCTGGATTGTAGAACAATAGTCTATTATTCAATGGATTTAAATCACAGCTTATATCATTGTTTAATAGTCTACATTGGTGGAGAGCAGGAAATTTGATCTATAGAATAAAACATTAAACAACTCAAGCGATATTAAAGGATTATAGAGATTGCATTCAAAAAGGTGAACATATTTTTTCTATAGTGAAAGTACTAAAGGACAGACAGCAGCTCCCCCTATTATTCAAAATAGTACCTGATCAAGTTGTGGATGCTCGAAATATTTGGTATAATGAACAGAATATGACATGTTTAATTGTTTACACATGAAAGCTGTTACATATACTCTGTTCTCTTCAGTCAATTTTGCTGTTGGAAAAATTCCATATGTTTTTGATACTGCTAGATAGTTGAACTTTTTAATGGGTGGTGGCAAGGGAAATAGACAAAAAGACAAAAATGAAGAAAGTAGCAAAAATATAAAAAAATATCTCTTACAAGAAACATTTTTCTTGAAATACTTTAAAGTTGTGATGAGAGATCCTCCATTTTCTAATTTATAACTATAACGTAAATTTCTGTCTTAAGTTTGTTGTATATGAATTTTTGAGATGAGGACAACTCAGTCACCTATTTCCTGAATAGGCTGATTGAAATTTATTAAGATGAGTTGTTTATATTATATAAACTCTTCAAAACAGATTTAATCATCGTTCAAGTGAACTGATCAAATTCAACCAGCTCAGAAATCTGGGTCAGGTTGTCCTTATCATTGAAAACTCTATTTTTTAAGGCTGACAGGAAACAATTTTTGATTATATTATCGCCACAGTTAAGGTAAACCATGTCAACTTTTTCAACTAGATTTTTATAATAGATGAAAGAGTATAGTGGATCATATCCAAATTCTCCACAAAATTGACTCAATTGCAAAGGAGACTGGTAACCGTATTTCAAAAACCAGGATTCAGTATCTTCATAGTCATTTGAATCAATCATCTTTATTTCTCCTATAATTGATTCTTTCTCTTCTAAGATATTAGTTAGTTGAAATTTTGCTTGTTCAAAATTTATTGATGCTTGAAAGACACATAATATAATTATACATTTCTTAATACATCAATTGTTAAGGACATTACCATTTCTTATTTTGCTACAAGCTGGGCTGGCAACATAGAATTTAACTTCATGAAGAGTTGAAGTTAGTTGACAATCTGTAATTTTAACACTTTTCCTCTTTTGACAATTGCTAATAAAATGTGTGACGTCATTGGCCCATCTCTTCTCGCATTTATGTTTAACTGCAAATTTTGATACTGCATCACAGATCATTTTGCAGGCTAGAGACAATTCTATTTCGTTAGCGAAAGCGGGTGCAATAATACCATATGATTTTGATTTGAGTGTAAATGGTGGAACAGACAAACCAAACATTCTTAAATAGGGATAAAAAGCTCCATTAACAGAATTATTAATAATTAAAATGTCTGTTGAATTAAAAAGAAATTTGAGAAATTTTTGAAAATTTTCATAGATTTAATTATCTTGAATTAGGATTTACCTTTAAAATCCTGAAAAGTACAAATGAAATATCTAGTTGAAACATTCCTTTCAATTTCAACAAGTTTAAAGCTGTTTGATTGTTTGTTTGAGATGAATTCAATTCCATTATTTTCTATTTTTAATGATGTTATACTACAACAAATAAATTTGCTTTGGTTGCATATTGCCTTTGATAGGAAAGAATTTTTAATAATGGCGAAATTCTTTTCATTTTTCCTTAAAAACAATCGATAAGCATTGTTTTCCACTTGTGTTGCGAAATAATCTATATTAAAAATGTATTGGTAACATAAATCCATATTTAAATATACTAATTTCGGATTTTGTTGATCAATGCCCAGAGTTTTTTTGCTTCTCTACCAACTAAACCTTAATTTTAGACCTACCCAATCGTAAATCAATTCAACACCAGACAAAAAATTATGGGCATTTTTCAACAGCCTATTTGAAATTGAAGAAATTTCAACACTAAATCAATCTGTTCAATTTTATGACAATTAATTAAAAAATTGCCAATTCCTCTAGCCATATTTCCATTTAAAAGACAGCCTTTAAAATGAATTTCTACCAGAGTAGGAATACAACTATTGAGTCCTTTCAAAATAGTTAATAAACTCTCTTTTAAATCTTTTTCAAGGAAAAGTCACCTTTTTGTAAAGAGGAGCACTCCTTTAGTAAATCTCCAACACTCTTGCTGTTATTTCCATTCAGATTGCAATTGCAAAAGTCTATAGCTTTAAGTTGAATTGATGATGTTAAAAGCGCTTGGCAAATTTTGGGTAAAAAATGTCCAACAGCAGGATTCCAACCTAAGTGAATTTTTTCAATTTTTGAACAGTGAATAAGAAGACTTGATAGGGTTTTGTAGTTATTCTCGCTAGAAAGAGTGTATTGGAGAGAAGCTTGGTAGCTGGTGGGTTAGGGTTAGGGTTAAACATATAAAGACTTTTGAAGAGGTACATGATTTTTATCATCTAAAAGTTGTTATAAAAGGTTTTAATGCAGCTGAACGAAATGTTTGTGAAGAGAATTGTCTTCCATTTCCAAACTGTGCTGGTTATATAATACATGAGAGTAGGTGTAAATATTTCATTTCTGGTTATAAAAGCTACAGTACAAGTAAGCACTTGCTGAAAAATATAAATGTTCAGCTGGAAATGGTATTGCAATGAAGGAAACTGCAAATGTTTTAGACTGTAAAAATGAATGCAACAAGTTAGATAATTGTGTTGGATTCTCATTCAATAATCCTGGCCTAAACTCTAACCCTTTAAATTTTGCAACACAATCATTTTAATCATTTGGGTACCACGTTGCTGGCGTCGAACAAGTTCAAGATCATGCATAAAATCTGTATATTAACTAATTCATTTATCTTCTCATTCTCATCTTTCTCTTTAGAATTGGATGAGTATGAATTCGGTATCCAATCAACACATACTGTTGTCTAAGTGAAAGACAATTTTATCATTTTGAATTTTCAAGCTAGAGGCGAAAGGAATAACCAATCAACGATTGGTTGTCAATCTCTAACTCTTTGGCAATAATTTAAAGGGAAATGAAACAGTGAAGATGTATACAATACAATTCAGAATAAGGAGAATTATCGATTCAGAACGTTATGTTCCGTTATGCTTAAACGAATTGAAATTTTTACAATCTTCATCATAATCTATAGGCATTTATTAAAAAAATATTTTCTTACATCTTATTTAGACACGTGATCTTCTTTTTAAACCGTGTACCACAAATCAACACTAAAAAATGTATTTATTCTTTGTTTTAATAAATGGCTTCTGTTTTGTGTTCAACTTTATTGTTCATAATAAAAAAGAACTTGAAATATTCTCTTATTCCTTATTCAACTGCTGAATGCAAAAAATTCAATGTCTAGTATTCATGTAAATCTATAAAAATTTCTATCTATCTGTCTGTTGATGATGTAATAACATCGGTATGTAGAGAGACACTAGTATTCTCAATAGACAGTTTTCATATGATGTTGTTTGGAAGATGAGATACTTGAAAAAGAAAAAATTATTAGGTACGATCAAAAAGTTTCAAAGTATGTGTTTTTTTTCATTAGAAATGTTTGATGAAATGTATTAATTTTTGTGTATGTTATAGCCTATAGTCTACTCTACAAATGTTAATAATTCAATTTTTAATAGTCCCCTCCTTTCTCTATGCAAGCGTGCCATTTGCTAGGAAGTAGATTAAGGCCATTCTGGTAAAAGGAGGTTAGTTTTCTCCTTATAAAATCTTTTACATCTTTTTTTAATTGCTCCAAATTTTGGTATCCTCTGATATGGTCCTTCAATCTTCCAAAAAGATAATAGTCAGAGGGAGCCAAATCAGGGCTGTATGCTGGGTGAGGGCACAATGACCACCCTTGGTCTCTTATGAAATCTGTTGTGTAGAGACTTGTATGTGGTCTTGCATTATCATGCTGCAATATTATTTGTTTTCCAGGTCTAATTCTATGTAATCTCTTCCTTAGTCTCTTTAGGGTCTCAACATATTGTATTGAGTTAACTACCTTACCATACTCCATGAATTCTATGTGGATTAAACCTGAACAGTCCCAAAAAACTGAGCACATTAGTTTTTCAGCTGACTTAGTCAGTTTAAGCTTCTTTTCAAGTGGAGATGAGGTGTGCTTATATGTCAAAGAAGACCTTTTAGATTCTGGATCATACAGGTGTACCCAGGTTTCAATTTTTTCTAAAAAGTCTTTTCCTTCTGCTGTGTATCTTTGGAGTAGCTCTGTATAATGACTCACCCTTATCTGCTTCTGGTCCATATTGAGAGCATAAGGAATCCATTTTGCACAGATCTTTCTGTACCCCAGCTCCTTTATAATTTTTCCTACAGCCTCTTGACAAATTTCTAATTTTTTGGCAATTGCTGTCTGAGAAATGGTCTGACCTTCTCTGATAAGCCAGTCAATTGTTTCTCTGCTCTGACTTGTTACAGCTGTCCTTGGATGACCAGATCTTGGCAAGTCTTCAAAATTTTTTCTTCCTTTTTTATGTCAGATACCTACCTTCTTATGGAACATTCACTCAGAGTTGCATCCCCTCAATAGCTTTTTAACCGCTTATAAATTTGTTTAGGAGAGACCTTCTCATTCACTAAAAATGCAATGATTTGTCATTGATCAGAACATGTGCACATGACTTGCAGTTGCTTACACCAAAATAAATTTGTAATGGCTCAACAGAATTGAATGAAAGTTTGCACGATGAAAGTTTACTAATTTACTAAGATATTTGGAAAGTATCAATGATAGTAGTCGAGCTGTTTTAAAATTACAGCACATAGTTTGAAACTTTTCGATCGTACCTAATATATAAACTGATAAATGCTTAAAGATGATTGACTTTCTCATATATAATTTGACCATTTGAATGGCTGTAAGAATGAATAGGCTGTTTTATTGGATTATGATACTCTTTGCAAATTGCTGTAATTCACAATAAGATAAATATAAACATGTGAATATTGCTTACAAACAATTTTCAAAGATGTCATCAATGCTATCTACAACTTTTGATTATTTAGCTGTTAATGGAAGATTTCAACCTGTTTATGTTAATTATAAAAGTTGTAGTCATACTCAAACTACAGGAAACATCATGGTTTCTTATTCAATTTGAGAGATCTTATATTATTGGAACCATAAGAATTGTAAACAGGGCAACATCACTGGAAAAACTGGATAATTTAATTGTTGGCACCAAATTATCAAGAGATATTTCAACAATAGATGTCAATCAATTCAAAACGTTTTTTTTCCTTAACAATACTGTTGATTCCGCTCGTTCTAAAGCAATAAATTAGAATGACACACTGCATTACGCAAGTACAGTTATTTTTTATAGAAAGATACATGACGTGTTAAATCTATGTCAAATTGAAATATGGTGTTTGCCAAATATTGCTAAAAATAAACAAGCAACCGGAAGTAGTCATCATCCAAGCATATCAAATCATGCAGTCACGCTTGATGGCGAAGTTAATTGGACATTTGGCAAAAGTGGTATAATGTGTGTTCATACATCATATACTGCTAACCAAAATAAGAATTATGTATATATTTTCACTAATAAACCTACTAAAACAACAATTAAAATGTGAATCTCATTTTTAACACTTATGTTTATCATTTCCTATATTAAAATAGGCCCTTGGCCGTTTTCTACAGGTCCCGAAATTTCCTTATCTCCTCTGCTAATAGTAAGACTAATCTGGCTTTGATAGATGGAGAATTTAAGATTATCATAATTATTTTCATAAATAAAATTCTAACTTTTTCTATAAAAATTGAATGATTTTCAACAACTATAATAGAGATCTCTACCCGTTTTCTATAAAATACATAGTATATACAATTTGAATTATTTAGAATGAGACTGTAAGAGTTTGCCTCTTGACCTAATTTCTAATATTTAATCTTTTATTGATGCTCAATACTGTTGCCAAAGTAAAGAATTTAGTGTAAAAATTCAAATATTTGTATGGGGTTTATTAATTTCTAAGCAAAGAGTCTCCTTTAATACAATGTTGTGTACAAGTTGTTTTTCTTCAAATTGATCAATTGTTGAATAAATATTCCAATTGATTGTATATCATTCATTTGAAAATGAAAAGTAAGAACTGAGTATCTTTTCCAATAGACATAAAATTTTTTTCTCTCTGTCTAATAGAAAAAACAAATAGTGTTTGTTTTTCATGATTGAAATTATCTTTAAAATACATGATAAGAAATATTTTCAACTCTTAGATATCCTCTAAATGACAAATTTTGTTTGTGTAAGAAACAGCAGGCAGTACAAACATGCTTAATACATTTTAGAAAATTGGAATTTTTTAAAATATAATAATCAATAGGCCATCCGGAAGTAGAACTATAGAATTGCAGACAACTAATATGATTATTGTCGTATTCATTCATAAATGAAGCAACTGATTAGGGAAAATGTTTCAGCAATGATTTCTACAGGAAAATGAAATTTGATGTACTTGCCACTTTCACCAATATATTGTTGAATCTTTTCTCTTTTCATTTTTCCTAAGAATAATACAATTGCATAATTAGGAAGAGACTAAATGATAGAAATTTTCAACCCCCTATTCACCAGCATCTCAATCATCCTTTTATATTTAATGATTAAAGATGATATTGAAAATATAAATGGATTTAAAACACAATTAATTGGTATGAAGAATACAACAAGTATAATTTTCATATTATTATTAATCTTTAATTCAGTGATTGTTGATAGAATCACTGCAAAACAAATGATTTTTTTTAATATTGAAATTACCATATTCTAAATATATTCAAACCTAATATAGACAGTGGAAACCAGCATATAACATTTGTGACTATTGTTACAATGAATGTTTTACTTATCTTTTTCTTATTTGAAGAATAATTCAATTTCAATGATTTTAAAATAATTCTCAATAAATCAATATTTAAAATCAGAATTATTAAGCTTGTTAAGAATGGAAAAACACCAAAACAAATCATTGAGAATAGCCATCCTTGAGTTTTTTTACCACCAATTTGAATGTTAAAACATATTGAGTATTGAGAAAAGAAATTCTAGAAAGAGGAGAATGTTTTTTTGAAAATAATCAACTTTTTGAATAGAAGACAAACTTTATGTAAATAGAGTGGTATTAAATTTAATAGAAAAGCTACTATTACAGTGAAACTGGAAATGAGATGAGAGAATTTTGATAAAAATGATACTTTAAATGGATTTTTCATTGTTAAAATTCTTTCAAATGTCATAAAGAGTAGGCTAAAATTTGATATAAGTAATCCACTTGTCATAATACTTCCGCAAAATTTACATATAGGACTATTTTGCCAATAATTTCTATTTTCTAAATAATTATCATGATAATACGAGTCAACTATTGAGATTATTAGGAGAAATGCGGATGTTAGCAAATCTCCAATGGTTAGACTACATCTATAAAATTTTCCTTTCATCTCCGAAGAGAAGATAATGATTAAGGATGAAAAATTCGCAAAAATTCCAATTATTCCGTATCCATAGAACAATACTTTTAGTAGAAGAGAACTCAATATATCTGAACAGGAATTGAACAGAGAACTTTCAGGTTGACATATAACATTTTTACTGGCAAATTTCCAAATTAAACAACAGAAATGGAAATTTGATCATTCGAACAATGAAAACTATTCAAACATTGAAATTGCCGTACAGTAGGAGAATAGAAGACAGTTTGAGTTCTATTCAATTCTATTTAAAAGTAATAATTTCATAATTAATGATTTATTACAAAGTTAATAAGGAAATTTACTGAAAACTTGTTGACAAACAAAGAAATCTTTAAACTCGTTGTCGCAACAATGAGAATCAATCACTAAATGATTCTTTTGAATTGATAGGCTAAATGTTAATTCATTTGCCATAACGTTCTGCTCATCTTTAAGAATTTGAATTCCATGGCTTTGCTGTACTTTGGTTTCTCTACGAATTTTATTCAAAAATAGGTAAGAGAGTGGATAATTTCCGGCGGAAATGAACTGTTGAGTATGTTGTATTGTCTTCAGTTGTCCAGCTGAATTGTTATTAGAAAATTATTAATCGACATTATACACGGATGACTGACTGACTGTTTTTCTATGGTCATTGAGCGAAAATAGGCATTAAATAGAGTAAATACTAATCACATTAAGGTTTAGTGCCAAAGGATAACAACAAATTAAGCCTACTTTCGAATAATGACAAGAAGTAACAGTATAAGTTAAGCCTATATATCTTTTCCAATTGAATCTGATATGGTTAAGTAGGATAATTAGAATTTTAGCAATTATCTATATCAGCTGTTTTTTTTACAAGTTAAATTGTTTGTGTAACATTTCAACCAACTGTTCAAATTACTGTTGTTGTTCAATTCTTCACCATAGATTGGAATAAATGAACAATTCGACATATTTTCATTCTGCAAACATAACAATCTAATGAAATTCTTTGAAATAACTCGAACACTTTTCGTATTTGTCATTGAAATCCCTTTATCAAATCTGAATTTTGAACATATTCCATTTGGTTTCGAGTATTCAACATCTACATTTAGCCATATTTTTTGTAGTAATATTTGAAAATTCCCTTCAAAACTTGGCATAAAATACACATCATTCAAGCTTATACTGTTCCTTGAATTGGCTATTCTAATTTCGAATTGTTGTTCTATAGAAAACAAAACATTCTATTAATAGGTTAGTAGTGCTTGAAAGGGAGAAAATCCTCCATTTTGATAATATGTGTTTGGGATGGTAGATTGGGGATAGATAAAGACTTGAACAGGAAAAGAGGATTGGCAAAAAAAAAAGAAAAACCCCAAAAAATGGAGAATTTTCAATGATATATCCATAAACAAATTTACTCTTATAACAATCCACTTTTGGATAAACCAAGTGTAATTTGTCCTCTTGAAACCTTGAAATATTTTGTGTATAGGCAATATAACAGTTGTTAATACCACCATTATCAATCCTCTCTTTGCCACAGCCACTCAAAAAGTACAACTTTCTCTATTGGAATATTTGAATTGTTAATAATGGATCTAATTGAAATATTCTTACTCTAACCAATCCCAACAATTTAACATCTGCAATTTCAACTTTCTTCTTTAATGGAAAATATGGTCCAGATTTATTCAATAATTGAAAACATATGAAAACTGGTAGAGGAACAGAATGATTTTTTTAAATTTCTACGAAAATTTACTCTAATAGTTTTGGTGTTATTTCTTAAATAAATTCCATATATTTCCAGATCAATTTGAGCTGCAAAAAAATCTGGAAAATATGAAAAAATTTTAATTTATTTCTTTCATAATTTTTGAATGACATACATATTTTGCTTTTGAGAAAGCAGATAAGATTAAATCCTCCTCTTATTCTATCAATTCTCTTCTCTCTGTGAAGTGTTTGTTTGTTTGTCACTTGTGTAAAATCTATATTTTATTAGTTAATTCTATATACAATTTAAATTCAAAATCATTCATTGTCATGACAACATAGGATTTAGTTTTAAATATATAAAATGACGGTGAACTAATTGAATGAAGATAGTCAAATCCAAATTGATTGCATAAAGAATTTTGAGATTGGATTTCCAAAGGGTTGTATTCAATTTGTTCAATTGATTTCAAAGATGTTGAATAAGTGAATAAAAGACCTTCAATTCTATGTGTTTCTTTATGAATTGTTAAAAAAAACAATTGTAAATCGTTTCCATGTTGTTTCCCTAAACGAAAAGTTTAATTTTGTTTTTTTAAAAAGAAAAGTAATAATAAACAAAAACCTTCCCCCCTTCTGCAATCTAATTTCGGAGTAACAATTTGATTGTTTATCGACACACTTTTTCACTTTTACTTAGGAATATTTCAGTAAGTGAACAATTGAAAAATTTTACAGCTTCTGCAGCATTCTTGCAATTTTTTAGAATATAAGCCTATATATATATATATGAATAGTTTATTTATAAACACTATTTAAATAGGCATACGCTGTCAAACAATTCATATGTTTTGATATTTCCATCATATACCCGCTGTCTGTATACAACACTGTTCAATTGGCGATTTAATAGAGGACAAAATACTACAGATGGTGCAATGTATTCTAAATCATTGGTGTGATAAAATGGTGGAAGATAACCATAAGATTTTGAAAATAGATAATATTCAGGTACCACTTTGAAAAAATGAAACACACTTGAGAGTAATTGAGTAGTTTCATTCAACGTTTCATGAACTGTTACATCTATAAATAGACTTTTTTAAATACCAGATTTTGAATTCTTAACATTTTTGTAGGTAATGTTAACCAAAAAACATGTGGATTATTACTGAATGTTGGTCATTTTACCTTGAAGTTGATTGAATTCGCACAGAGCATTTTTTTCGTTTGTGTCATCATTGTTATTTGAATATGGAATAAAATTGAAATCATTTAAATAGGTTACTAATATTTTTGGATTTGAAATTTCTATATGATAAGAAGAAAACAGTAGAAATTCCGATTGACTGCAGAGTTTTTCTTTTAAATCAACATTAAAAATTAATCTATAATTAATCACTTTTTGCCTGAGTAGTAGCATAAATAAATTCACTTTTACTTCTTTAGCAAATATATCTGTTTGTTTGTTTGTTTGTCACATTTAAAAAGATTATGGAAATTTTATTTATACATGTCTGTTTTCTAGGTCAATTTTTAAAAGCCAATTTTTGGTTGATACAAGAAATATTAACTTAATATATGCTTATCATATTGAATTTTCATATCTTTCATTATAGGCCTAAAATTCAGACAAAAAAAAAGAATGAAAAACTGATGCTCCAGACTGAATATTTTCATGAAAATTAATTTTCTGCAGCGAAAAATGTTCATCAACAAAATTAGTGAAACAACCAAAACGTTGATTATCAGAACAATAGTCATTGTCTAAAGGAGTTCAAATGTCATTAAATATATTGCATACAATGCTGAATTAGGTCTGTTCAAGTCAGTTGACAAACAAAGCAGAGAGATAGGAAACTTGCTAAGAATTATAGGAATATCACTTTCATCATTCAAATGTAATAAGAATTATTAAAGAAATAGTGAACTTTGGCCAACCCTTAACTTGGAGATTAAAGATGAACCTTCAGGATGACTAATGAAGATGCTTGGCCAAATGTGATTGTCTTTTTCTTGTGCAGGTTTTTAAGATGTACATTTATATGTTGAGTATAGTAATATAGTTAAGCATCAAATATAACTTTGCAATTCTTTAAAAAAAATGATTTTCATTGAAGTACACAATAACTTCATGAGATTGACAGTTTTACAAGTCCAAATGTTCAACGGTCTAAGGATTAACCATCTTTAGGGGTCAACTGTCCTTTACCCACTCTTCCAACAAATGAATATAAGAGTCATTCATATGAATATGTTGAAGATTTTTTAAATTTTTAAATAATTCTTTTTCAATAAATATAATTGGACATTTTATCATTTTTAAAATCATTCAAGTATATTTTATAGATTTTAGTATTGGAAAAATCAAGATATCTAACATTTGTACAATTCAAGTAAAGTGATAAAAAATTTAGTTAATTAGATTTAATGTCAGTACAAGTAGCACCTTTTATATATTTCTGAAGAAGAGAGTTCCCTATTGGAAATCTTCAACCTTTTTGTAGGTGTAGGTTAGAAGACCCTGATGAGTCCTTCGTATTGATCATAGAGAGGAGGACGAAATTATAGTAGGTCAAGAAGGCAGGAAAAATTCAGAAAAAAACATTTTTTTAACATTTTTGGAAAAAATGTTTTTCTATTGGAAATTTCATTAAATGTTAATTTTGGTGTTTCTTTGACTGCTTCCCAAAATCAATTGGGACTCTTTTAATGTGAGAATTCTGTTGCTCTTTTTTGGCAAAGTCAAAAAAAAACCTTAACAAACCCTAACCTTAAGCTTCTGCAATTTAAGCATTGTCAGTCTATATTAGATTGGCAAACCCTAACCCCAAGACCTAACCCAGCTCCCAAACCCACTTCCAAGTCAGAATATAAATTGTTTTGTGTGTGGCAAAGCCCTAACTCTAACCCAAATCCTAACCCTGAAAATTTTTGAAATGTAAACATAATTCCACACTGGGTTATCTACACACACCTCTCTCCAATTTGTATCATCTTGCCAATTGGTAACAGTTCCAACAGGATAAAAATTGTCTCCTAATGTTAGGATAAAATTCAATTTATTCTCATGATCTAGCCACGCTATCAGATTAAGAGACCTTCATCCATCAGCAAAATCGATTGCTCTATCGAAAATCAGAGAGAGTGAAAAATCTCCAATTAGATAAGCTGTTACAGATTTGTAATTAATTAAAAAATGTAGGCCTAAGAGTAAATCAAGTAATTACATCAAAATAGAACTGATTGGATAATACAACAAAAGCCTAATGATTTTTTATTTAAAAAAGAAAAAAATATCAATTTTAAACTAATAGAGCAGAGGAGAAAGAGGATATTAAAGGATCTGGAAAGTGTCAAAGAATATAATATTGAAAAGATACAATTGATTAATATCATTGAAGAAAAAAGAAATAAAATGATAATATTTCAATTAATTCCGTTTTTAAAATATAATTAAGATTTTGAAGATTAAATCATGTCTTTATTTACTTTAATTTAAAAAAATCTAATCTTCTTTTCAAATTTCATGATGAAGCATGGAATAATGTCTTCAAATGTATCCCTTAGTTATACATTTTCATACATCTAATGATTATAAATCAGCAGAAATGGAAAATTTCTTCCCTACTTATTTTCTTACATATCCCTCATCTAGCATCCACTGAAAACATTCACAGTGGTAAGTAAAGAAATCAACTACTGTGAAACTATTTAGATTTTTCATCTTTTTCTCAGACAATAAAAGAATAGAATTTCAATTGGAAAATCTCAGCCAAACTGAATCATTAGTTGAAGGAATTTTAAAATTTAAACAATCTGAAAGTGGCATAAACTTTTTTTTTGAGTATGAAGATAATATTGAAATTGACAAACTGAATTATATATGTAAATTGCTTGGTTACCAATCACTCCATTCAAAATCATATCCATTCAAAATTACCAATAAAATGGTTTCTGTTGCTAAGCTAAAATATAAGGATTCCAGATTTTCTTGCTTGTAAATTAATTAGAAATTTTGCAGTATTATGTCAATATTGTTCTAAAATTAAAAATCACCTTATTTTAAAGACAAATTTCTAATAAATCTAATGCAGATGCAATACATCTACAGTGCCATACAAATAGTTTGTTATCATTTTTTTATTTCAAATGTTTGACATGAATGTTTTGGAAAAATTCCAGAATTATTTAGTTGTCAAATAAATCAATCTACTTATCAATTAATCTTTTTTTCAAAATTCAACATACTTTACAGTGTTCTCCCATCAAAACAACAGAAAAGAATTTTGTAGGAAAAGTGGCTTTATTATTCAAACAACATTTACCTCTGATTTAATTTCAAATGATAAAAAAATATACTTAAATTTAAAAAATAATAATAATAATTCAATATATTTTGATAAAAATTCTACAGATTTTTACAGGGTTTACTGCTCATTAAAAGAACTTGATGGTTTTTTTTCATTTATTTATAAAATAGCTTCATTGTTAGTCATTCTAGTCATAAAATTTACAGATTTAAAAATTGTGGAATAGAGTAAAGGAAGAGAGATAGAAAAACATAAATTATCATTTATACAAGGTGACATTCCCTATTATATAAGATCCAGAACTTTTGGACCAATACCACCAATATTCTCCAACTCAAAAAGCATTTCACTGCTTCTATACTGTAAAGCAATTTGTGCTTCTGTGGCCATGCTTCTGAAAGATTCCAACTGTAATATAAACAGTTTAATACCAAAGGTTAGTACAAAAGAAATCATACAAACCAAGTGTATGATAACAAATATGTATAATTGAAAAAGCAAAGGATCCCCCTGTTACATGGTTGTGAATTGGATAGTAGGAATAGGCTTATTGCATGCAAAATACAATTTTCAAGTGGTATGAGCTTTTTTTCAATTTTGAAACCAGTTTGTGAAGAAACTAAAAAAGAGGCTTGTAAGTAAGAATATATTGTGAGAAACTGGTTAAAAATTACGAAAATAACAAGACATTAAAGCATTCAGACTATTTAATAGTCCAAATAGAATATTATATCTTGGCAGCAAACATACATATGCCAATTTTAAGGGAAGATTTCAAATTAAAATTTCTAATTGGGCAAATTTCCAATATTTCTTTTATTTTAAAACTCAATTTATTTGCCAATCCTTTGGTTTTAAATATGGAACAATTGTAAGAGGAAACAATGATTATTTTAATAGACTAAATGAAGCAGAGAAGTTGCAACATGAAGAGCCATTTTTCAAAACATTTCAATGTTTGAACAATGTAACTCAGCTTTCAAATTGTAAAATTAATAAACAGTGAATAGAAACCATGGAGTGTTTAAAGCATAACACCAAAAAAAATCTTATATCTTTCAGAGGCAACTATAACCCTGGTCCTCTATCCAAGTTAAGGTTCTTATGTTTTATTGAATGTTCAAACAAATCTGTTAAAAGTATGAAATATTAAAGAAAAAAAAACAATATATGAAAGAAATATTGCAATTTTTCAGAATGTTTTGGTGAAGAAGTTGTAATTATTTATGATATATGTTATTATCAATTTTCTAGAGAAATTTCTCTCAGCATATTTGAAAGAATGTTGCATTGTCAAAGAAAAAATTTAACTCTGTCAAATTTTGGAATGTTTCTTAAAAATTTCATTTTAGATGTGTTAGTCACTTTTCAACCACCAAAAAAATCATCAGATACTCTGTTTAATCTTGGTGATAAGGTCACCACTGTACTTGAAGATGTCTAATCCATTGGATATGGTAAAAATTATCTTTTAGAAAAGAAGGAAGGGCATAATTTATTGTATTGCTATCTTTTTAATTAGTGTACCTAGAGCCTGAATTCTCTAAAGAGAGGATAACATATAAAACAACTAGTGTAACAACCATGGATTTACCCTTTTTCTTACATTCATCTGTGAGAAACATCCTGCTGAATAAATATTTACATCATATTTTATCATTCAGCCTCATTATGTATTTGCAAATCAGATAAATCAATTCTTTAATCATGAATCTTTTGATGATGTTTTAGAACCACATTGCCTTTCATTAAATTATCCTGTAATGTCTCTGCTTTCTTTCTTTTTATATTATGAAAAATCTATTCATTATCTTCTGTAGAGTGCAGTAGAAATGGCAAGTTTTCATTTATCTCTTGAATCTTCAGATTTTTATCAAATCTCACAGTAAGTATTCTGATCTTTGTAACCATCCCATTCTTTGAATTGTTCTAATAGCAACTAGGGCCATGATCTTCATGAATTATCAAACTTCAAAGAGAGCTTGCCCTAACTGTTATTAAAATTAAACAGTGGTAACCTTTTAAATTCCGTCTGATTTGTAGATATGACTTTGTCAACAATTTAGTACCAAAGTGGTTGAGTTGTCATGTAACACCTAAGGCACCAATTTTCTGTCAAAAAATCCACTGTGAATATATAATTTCAGTATAATTCTATTTTATAATTATGAATTGTTCTATTAAAGCTTTTAACAGACCAGAAGATTTTGAGCTGATTAACAAGGTGGAAAATGGCAAACCATGGAATATATTTTACTGTTATAATAGCAATATATATATAAATACAATATATGTCTGTGATGGACTTAATGACTGTTTTACCAACGAAGATGAAGAGTATTGTCAATCATTTCATAAGATATATTTTCATTGTTTGACAGTTAATGAAAAAGTAGTTTATTTAAAAGTTTGCAATTTTGAGAAAGACTGTTTTGACGGATCTTATGAAAGTCTTTGTGGTTTGTTTTTAGAATAGAAAGATTGGGAGAAAAACATTAGATTTTCTAACTGTTTCTTTTTAAATTAAATGTTTTCTCCCAAACTAACCCTTGTTTTCATTTTAAATATTGCAAACAACATAGAAAGAGGAGAATGTTTTGGAGAATTCAAGTTAGTTTCTCCTTTGCCTGCTATAAACAAATCCAATTTAAAAAAAAAATAAACAGAAAATGCCTAAATGATCAGTGTATTCCAAAAAATCAAATATACAATAATGAAAAGAACTGTTTTGATGAATCTGATGAGATTTGTCTTAAAAATAATTCTCTATTGGAACAATATGAAACAGGTATGAAATAAAGCTATTGTTGCTGAATTATAGTAAAGTACCAACTCTACTTTTACTTAGGTTGCAATCAAGATTTTCAAATGAATTGTGGAGAATATTGCATTCCATTGTCATGGGCTAATGATGGTAAAAGAGATTGTCAATTTGATGAAAAACAAACTCGAGATATATTTCAACCAGATAGACATTCATGCTATTTTTACAAAACTTCCTTAGGATTACCAATAACTGACTTATATTTAATTAATACAACTTGTAAAAGAACTTCTCGCCCTTATGGACAATATCTCTGCTACACTTATAATTATTGTATTTCAATTCAACAAATATGTGATGGATCACGTGACTGCTATTATGGTGATGATGAAAATGATTGTGATAATTTCATACCAAAAGGATATTTCAAGTGTGGAAATTAGAGATATTTCATTATTCTTTCAAAAGTTTGTGATGGTATTGCAAATTGCTTGAATGGAAGTGATGAACTGCTTTGTTCAATAAAAAACTTTACTCACTTATCATCATCCTGTAAAGTTGTTTCAAAAGTTGAGATTTACTGTCAATTTGATAAAAATACCAAAGAGAAATCTATACTTACTAATTATGCAAAGGATTTGGAACAGTTTCAAAAAATCACAATTATTAACATGATGGAAAGCAATTTTGTAAATTCATTGATGATTCATTTGAAGTTTTTAACTGTTGAAAATAGTTTAAATATGAATTGACTGCTGATTTATTTCCAAATTTAAGATATTTAAATCGGGTCCAGGAGAAAACATCCACAAGAGAAAATGTCCACAGGAGAAAACGTCCACAACTGAGGAGAAAACGTCCACAAGAGAAAACATGCACAGGAGAAAACATCCACAAGAAAAAAATGTCCACAGGAGAAAACATCCACAACTGAGGAGAAAATGTCTATAGTGAAAGAGAATTTTTCTTTTTAAAACCTTTGGAGATTAAGATGAAAAGAAAAATTGAGAGAATAAATATGTAATTTGTATTTATGATATTATGATATGTTGAAAACAAAAACTAAAAACTACAAAACAAACTGCAAAAAAATTATAAAAGACTAAGTTTATAACATGGTAACAAGCTAAATGAATGAGTTATGATGCAATATAAATGCTGGCTGCCTTTTCCAATAAATCTGATGCAGATATTAATCTGACCTCAAATTGCTCCCATAAGCCAAAGACCTGACTTTGAATTTTCTGATAAGGCTTTCTCTGTTGTCTACATATCTTTTTCTCACTTAATAATTTCTTGTACAATGTAATCAACTCTGCTTCTCTCTTTAATTCATCAATGATAACATACAATGGAGAATTGGCATGGATATTCCTGTTTAATCTATTGTGCCATCCTTCCAGGTCATTGTTGGTTCTGATTGCTTCACCATATATTGACCAGGTATGTGGTGGGTAATATCTATATAGCCACTGGTTCTTGATGTAATCAATAAATGGTCCTAAATGAGTTGAGGTTGTCTGTTCAATGTTTTTGAATGCATTTTCAATGATGTTTGATGGCAAAAATGGTAATGCCATTATTTTTTTCATTGCGTTGTAACACTCTCCTTTTGCCTTATATTCACAAGAGTAGCCCAATTCCTAAAAATATTACATTTCTTAATATTTTTGCAACAGATGATGATAAAAGTTACCTGAATTTTCCTATATACAGATTGGGTCCAGTGAAAGACACATCCTTTAATTATAACCTCAGGATAAACAGATGACCATGCTCTCCAGATACCTTTTTCAAAATCCACCACAAATTTCATTGGGAAATGTTGATTGGTCAGCTCCTTTATGGACTTTTTTAAGAATTTTAATACTTTAAAAAATTGAAATTAAAAGTATGTATACCTGATATAATTTCTTATAAGCTGTCTTTTTCTTTGATCCCATAAATGCAAACAGTAATGGAACTTGTTTCATTTCTCCATGTTTTTTGATGAACCCATAAACTGTGAACAATTGGTAAAATGGGTCTCTGACACATTTAAATGTTCCATCCAAAAACCATATCTTTCCTTTAAACAATAGTTCAATTTGTTTTGGAGTTGAAAAAATTATTATTCTGTCATCTTTCATTTTAATATCTTTTACCAGAAACTCATCTGGTATAAATGATATTTCAAAATTTGAGTGAATATCTGTCAGCTCTTCTGGCTGAAACCTTCTTTTTGTCCAATTTGCCAACCTGGCACAGTTATCCATTGATGAAATAGCTTCTTCACAATCACAATGATGTTTTAATACTTCCTCAGCTAAGCATTTTCCAGAAGAGAAAGTTTCAATTTCACACAATTGTTTAATTTCATTTTTAATTAAAATTTTCTTTTCCAGTCCATCTTCTCTTTTATGGGAATGGGTTTTTTTTTCAGGATAGAATTGATCTTCCAATTGGTTGACACTTGCTGGGCATTTGTTGTTCTTATTCCCTACACTACATGTCCAAAATGTTTTTGTTGACCTTTTCATCTTTATTGTAAACATATAACCATCATAGGCTAATAGGTCTTTACCTTTTTGACTCATTCCTTTCAGAATTT
>CAJFCJ010000068.1:78452-89796 GCA_904063045.1 Dimorphilus gyrociliatus
AAAAGGTTAAAAAATTATACATCTTTTGTTGTTGATAATCACCATCTATCAAAACCTAAACAAATTCAGACTGTTTGCAAAAGGAACAAGATTTTTGCAATAATCATTGTACACCAACTTGGATCTTTAATGATGGAAGATATGATTGCCAGGATAAATCTGATGAAGCTATTATATTTAATAAGGACAAGAATGATTGCTTTTTATATTATAATTCATTAGGATATGCAAAGACAAACCTATTCAGAAAATATGAATGCTGTAATACAACATGCAAGATTGGTCGATATAATTGTTATAAATTAAACTATTGCATTTCAATTGAACAAATCTGTGATGATATCCATCATTGTCCTCTAGGTGATGATGAAGTAAATTGTGGTTAGTAAAATTCTCTCTCTCACACTAACTCAATTTTACTTATTTGTCCAAGATGCATTTATACCAAAAGGATTCTTTAAATGTAGCAATGAAAGACATTTCTTAAATTATGAAAAGGTTTGTGATGGTATTGTTAATTGTCAATATGGAAGTGATGAAATACTTTGCAACAAATTTAAAAATTCAAATAAAATTATTAAAAATTGCTTTGAACCTTCACCTTTTACTATTGAATGTAAATTTGATATTTTTCCACCAACAGCCATTTTGGATACAATTTATAGAAGAGTTAGTATTGAAGGTAATTTGCATAGTCATAATCTGGAAAAATCTATAAATCTATTAAATTTAACAATTTTCAATGGAATTTTAAACAAAAATTTCTCTTCAAAACTTTTTCCAAATGTAATTTATCTAAGGCTTAAAAATGTGTCATCATTAAATTCATGGAATACTTCAAAAGTTTTTACATCAACTTTAAAACTGTTACAGCATCTTGACTTATCAAATAATCCTTTAAATAGTCTACAATTTATTAAGATATTACAGGCTAATTATCTAGCTTATCTTGATATTTCATCAACAAAACTTGACAAAATTCTCTTTGGAGAGTTTAAATTTTTAAAACATTTAAATATTTTAAAAATCAGAAAGTGTAATATAAAATTTATTGAACAATTATCATTTACACCATTTGAAAAAAATCTGGGTCAAATTAATTTAAGTTTTACAAATTTACCAAAATTTTCATTGACAACTATTGTTGAAGATTTAAAAAATGTTGAGAAAGTATGGACAAATGATATGACTTTATGTTGCCTTTTATGGCAGTTTAATAATAAAAAAATTGAATGTAAATTCAAATTTAATGCTCATAAAACATGCTCAAAATTAATTAGTTTAAATTCAACACGTTTTCTATTTTGGATACTTTTATTTTTTGGTATATTGGGAAATTTTTTCACAATTTTATTAATTATTTTCTCTGAGCATTTACAATCAAAATATTTCTATCTATAATACTCAACTGGTGTTCTATTAACAGCAATTTATACTTTTATTATTGTCATATTTGACATACATTATGGTGACTTGTACACAAAAAATGATGAAGTTTGGAGATATAGTCTAACTTGTAGATTGCTTAGACCAATTTTGATTATATCATTACTTATGTCATCAATAAGTATGGTATCAATTACAATTGAAAGATATGAAGCTATAAGCAAGCCTTTTGATGAGCCATTCTTCACTAAACATTCAAAAATACTGGCAATGTGTTTAGCACTAATTAGCATATTGATAGGAATATTAGTTTTCTTTTACTTTAAAGTACAAATTTTCTTTTAGTCAGTACAATTTGTTTTTTTTTAAATCTTTTGCAAATTTCACCTTTTAAGGAAATGTTTACTGATTCATCAATATGTTTCTATTTATATATGAAAATTAGTATGAAGGGTGAATGGTTTATCATTTTCACTCTATTCAGTATAATGATACCAGCATCTGGCTTTGTAATATCAGTACTCTATCTAAAAGTTATTTATATAGCTAAAAATTTAAAAACAAAGATTGGTATGAACAACTAAAGGAAATCAATTCGAAAAAGTATATTTGTATTATCATTTGTATTAACAATAACAACAACAGAAAATAAATGATACTTACAAATTGAATGTCACAAAAATCAGAATAAAAACTTTCACCTCTGAAAAGAATATGTACTCCTTGTTGGAAATATTCTTCGAAAATCTCTTCAAAGGTCAAGAAATAGATTAAGCAGGCTTTAAAATGTTTTTCAAAAAAATTGATAAAATATTTCTCTTTCTGAGCTATTCAAATTGTTTTGAATAAAAAAACATTTCAAAAATTCAAATTGTCAATAGAGCAGCTAATTACTGACATTTCATCACCTAAAATTATATTACATGTAGGCAATAGCAGCTTTCCAGATTTTGGCAGACAAACTGCCCAAGAAAATAACTTGTTTGGGAACTAGGCATATATGCTTCATTATTTTTGCAAACGCTTCCCAGATAACTTTTGGATTTGTGAACTATCAACTCTTGTATAAGAGTTGTATAAATTGAATAGTTCATAGGGTCAGTTAGTAGCTCATTTAGTCAAAAAATAAGAAAGAAAATTACATTACAACCAAATATAGATACTTTAGAAGTATGTTGTTGTTGAAAAATCTTGATATGAAACATTTAAATATATAGATAAATTAACTTTACACTCTGTTTTCTATCAAAAGTTTGTTTACAGAATGACTATTAGTGCAATATTGTGTAAAAAGAGTCCAGCACTGAGTTCAAATCAATATATTTTTCAGAAACAAAAGAAAACGTGGCTATTGTATGATGAAATGAGAATAGCAATTAAAGTTTTCTTCATCTCCACCCATATCTATCATTCATTTCACTATTTTGCAATTACTAAATTGCTCATTATCTCTATAAATTTTTGTACTTGACGTTGGTTTCTTGAGGTCTTTCTAAAGAAATTATTGTTATATAAGAGAGTGACAATCTTTGTATTGACAAATTTTTCAAAGTACTGAGAAGAAAAGAAAAAAGTATGAATAACTCATCTTATTATCCATCATTTCCAGAAATACCAGATACAATGGACTGGTTTATAGGTGTGAGAACTATCACATCAATTTGCTTTATTATGGGTATGTTTGGAAATGTTGTAAGTTATATTATCTTCAAAAAGGGTAGTATGAGTGGAACAACAACAGCAATTTACCTTTGCAGTTTGGCAATTGCAGATATTTTTACCATAATAGCCTGGTTCTTTTTACATTTGTTTTATACAGTTGAACTAAGAGTTTTTCAAAATCGCAGAGATATTTTATATTTTTCTTGTTTGGCAAGAGAAGGATTTAGTAAGATGACTCAGCAAGCCAGTACATTAATACTTTGTGCAATGACTATTGATAGAAGTGTATTTGTACTTTTTCCAACAAAAGCCAAATCCTGGATTTCAAAGAAAAGAACAATCGCCATAATTTCAATAATATGTATTCTTTCAGCTGTGGGTTATTCAATTGTTTTTATCATGATAGATGATGTTTTAATTATTGATAATCCTTTCAAAAAAGACTCTGGATTGTTCTTTTGCATTGCTAGAAGTGAATCATGGGATATCTTTTACAAAAAGATTACTCCAACTATTGAGGTAGTTGCCTTATATTATGTACCTGGATTCATTCTTATTATAACAAATGCACTAATTCTTAGAGCATTGATAACAGCTAGCAGAGAAAGAAAAAAACTTACAACTGCAAATAGTAAGGATGATAGGAAGGGTCTAAATTCATCAATTCTTCTCCTTACTATTTCAACATATTTCATTTTATGTTCAGTACCAACAGTAATGTTGTTTGTATATGTAAACTATTTTTTGAAAAATCCTACAACTGATGATGTTGCATTCTTGAAAAAGGGAGCTTTGCTCTCGGAAATTACAGTCAAATCAAATAGTGCATTAAACTTTTACTTTTATTGCTTAAGTGGCAGAAAATTTAGAAGTGAATTCCTAGCATTATTCCAGAAAAAGTCAATGAAAAGTACAAATTCCAGTAGAAATACAATTGAAAAATGTAATACTTTTAGTAAACAAGTTACTTCATCCTGAAATTTCAGGTAAATTCACAGTTTATTTACAATTTTTAAATACATTTTAATTTTTTTGAAATGTACCTTTCCATTAAGATTTTCAATACTGTTTTAGCTCTTTACAAACACCCTCAAAACCCATGTTCACACACACTCACACACACATACAGGTAATAATTTTCTTTTTTTTTGTAAATATATATCATTACTCTAACATTGTTTTGCAGATAGCAGCCATTTTTGGATTTATACAGGCCTAAATAAAAGGAGATATGAACCTCATTAGTAGCTGTTATTAGCTTTCAATAGCCATTCAAAATTGCAGAGTACTCTTTAATGCATTACAATTCTATTCATCACACCTTTCACAAACTGGATTAAATGGCAGAATATTCAGAATAGAATTGTCTTCAAGTAATATCAACTATTCATTTTATAAGAGTAGCCAATTTTCAAATAGTAACTCTTGTAGGAGTTGCTCAAAACATTCACAGAGATAAATGGAAATAAGCACTTCCTTCAAGAAGCATTTCTTCTTAACGGATCCAACAGAAAAGTCCCCAAATGCATGGTTTAACCCTAACCCTATCCTAGCCCTTGTCTCTGCCTAACCTGTTTAATTACCCGTAACCCTTAGGTGGAACCCCCCTAACTACAAATCAATACCTACTTTACTCCTTCTGATCATTTTTCAATATGAAATTTTGCTTTCAAAAATCTCACTTGGGGACGTTTTCTGTCAGCCCCCTTCTTAACATACAGTGTAACTAAAGTCTGAAAAATATGGGTGCAGCAGAAAATATCCACAAATGACAATGTCAACAAAATTATTCTATAAGCAATACATGACTGTTTATTGAAGGAAATATAATTATAAGATTTTTCAATAAATTTAAGTTAATGATGTAATGATAGGTCAGCAATTTCTCTTAGAAACTGTTTCCTGTTTGTAGCTTCCTTTATTGATTTCATACAAAAAGATAAATCTGTTTGTTAACATTTAAAACATTAGCATGTTTTTAGTAGGTCATAAAATAATGCAAGATGTAACAATTTTTGGTAGAAGTTGGATTATGTCCAATACACAAAAATAGTCAAAGGTCAGTATAATTGTATTCCTTTAAATTTGAAGCAAAACCCTTACCAGTACAAACTAGAGATTTACTATTACTGAATAATTTTTGTTACAATCAATTGAAAATTTACTAAAATTATCATCAATTTAAGGAATTTTACATTAGCATTTGAACATAAGGTCAGCTTTTTAAGTACATTTATACACCAGTTTTCTAATCTCTTGACAATTATTTATTAAATAGAATGTCTCTCATTTTGTCATATACCATTTTAAATAGGTCACAAAAATCCTGAACAATTAGCATTCAGCTCCTTAAACAAAACACATAACATCTTAGCTTTTCTCTGATATTTGTTTGCCAATTTTGTTAAAATTTGTAGCAAATTAACCCTGACTTAATAAGTTTTTTATAAAGGAAATTAATTTATTTTTCAAATTGAAAAAAGTTTTTTAAATTTATCCACAAATTTGAAAATTAAGGCAAGCAGGTGTAGGAAAGTTGAATAGCATGGTAGATAGTGTGTAGCACTTGCCAAGTTACCAACAAACCTCCAACCAGAAAGAGTAAGAGTCTTCTTCTAGCAATTCTAATATACTAAAATATTCAGCTTGTCTCCCCATGGTGTTTCAGGTGATTTTCTCAGGTGAAAGGTAGATATAGAGATAGAGATAGCTGGTTTAAATGAAACTCTTGTGAGTTTATATACTCTTTGATTAGTCTATGTTATCCAATCATCAGTTTACATTTGGGAAAATTTTTGAATAGTATAAAAATTTTTTATTTGAAAAATATTGAATGAGGTACAGGTGAAAACATCAATCTATTCTACAGTAGGTGAAATATGCCTTTTTCTCAATTTCGCTATGTTCTTTAAAGATGTTTTGATTGCTGAATTACTTATAATAGCTATAATTGGATTATTAATTGCTTGAATGAAAATTGAATAGTTCAGGATATTTCCAAAGTTTTTAAACAATTGATTATTTATGTACTGTGAAGTATAAAAAATGAATGCAGTATTTAAAAAAACAAACATCATGATGCACAATTGGAAAAGAGTGGCTTTTGATGATTTTGAAAGATTTTTAACATTTTGAGTTTGAGTTTTCATACTATCAGTATGTAATTTGGCAATTTTTAAAGTTTTCATATGTAGGATTACAGCTCCAAAAATATAAGGTATATATAATCCACCGTATACAAGAAAATATTCAGGAGGAAAGCTATAATATCCATTGCAAAATTCTCTATTTCCATATCCCATAAATTCAATATAGAGTGGGAACATACATATTAACAAAGTGATTAGAATGATACTTACAAATATCAACAACAATCTTTTTGGGGTAAAATATTTTTGAAATTGAAATGGATATTTAACAAATAAATATCTATATATGAATACAAATAATAATAAACATTGAGTATCAGCAAACAAGATTCCATTACTTGAACTTATTAAGATACAAATAACAGGTGAAAAATTTTCAGGATTGGCAGAATTTCCCAAAAGTCTAAGTATAATAAACCATATTATTGATATTAAATCACATACAGACAATGCAGGTATGAATATTACAACAGTTTCTCTTACAATTTCATAATTAACATATGTAAAAATGACAAGAAAATTTAAAAATAATGCTATAATAAACAACAAATAGACAATTGCTTTTAGGAGATCATTGTCCCAATTGAGTGATTCATTAATGAGTAGTGATGGTGATGTTGATAATCTAATAGTTTGATTTAGGTACATCATTTCAACAGACAAAATATCATCATTAAGAATAATTTCAAAACTGAGCATATGACAATGTAATATCAATATTTGAACTATGTTGGCTTTTTATAGACACAGAAGAAGCAATAATTGATGTTGTATAAATGAAAGATAAACAAGCATCTAAATATTTAATGACTAAAGCTTTTAACAAGAATAAACAAAGCTATTTTCTCTTTCTTTAGGAAGATGTGCCAATGAAATGTTACCTGTAATAGGTTAAGATGATAATAATAAATTATTCAGGGTTAATACACCAGCAATGTAAATCTGTTTGACAAACATTTTAAATGGTATGTTGATTTGCTTTTAGCAATCCCTATCTCTCAATTACTAATAATTTTTGACAGTGGCCATATTTAAATATGGCTTACAAATTAATTTTGTATAGAATCAATTGTTTGTAATTGGAAAATGTATTTCAAAAGTAGTAAAAAATATTGTTATCATAGAAAGTGTTCACAAGTAAAAAAAAACAACATTCATACACTAAATAAGATTGTTTTAATTTGAGCATTGAAATTTCTTTTGTAGAATCTTTTTTACTATTATTCCAAATGAAAAAATATCCTTTTTGTCACTTCCTCTGTGATAATTGATGGCACAAATAGAGTTTGGTTGTATGCTGAAATATTCTTCTCTTTCCTAGATTTATAGAAAAAAGAATGTAGTAGTTTTTTTGTTTGTTTTTCAAAGAAAACAAACAATTTCTACCTCAAAATAGATTTCATCCAATGACAATGATCCATCAAATGATAAAGAACTTTGATGAACAATTGAAATAGTCTTAGAGATATCTTTTATGCACATTAAATAGAATTGATTCAAAAAGAATTCCCTTTTAAATATTATCTTTGAAAATCTTTTTCTAGGATTCACCATCAATAGATAGCCTTTCAGCTGAGTAGTTACAACATCTAAAACTATAATAAACTATGTTAATAAGATAGATGTACAAAAAGTTTTCAATCTTTATCTACAATTTTGAGTGCTTAGAGAAAGAGCCGCATTCATTTCCTGTATTCTAACTGGAGGAAAGGTGGAGGATGGGGAAAGGGGAAGGAATTTAAAAAAAAATAGCAAGTAGTTGAAAAAAAATAGAGTCCACAATTTTTTTTATAGAATTGAGTGCGAACCTAGCCATTTGCAAAAAAAGTGGACTCTTGAACTTATACTCTTTCTATATTAACATGTTATCCTGAAATTTCTGTTTATTTGTCTTATATCTTCTAAAACTCTCTTCAATACTTGAAATAAAAGGATATGAAATTGAATTTAGTGGAATAATGAGTACAACTATAAATTTGTAGATGTCATCTTTCATTATGAAATTAGTAAGCCATGAGAAAATTCCTAAGAAAAAAGAATATATAGAAATTTTTAATTTAAACTAAGAGAAAAAGACTGTTTTGGATATTCTCTCTCTCTTTCTTTCTCTTCTTTTTCTAGTTCACTTAAAAATTGTATTAGAAGAAAATACAAAATTTGACAATTTTTAAGTAAACTTCTGAGAGTAAATCTCCTTTATTCTTTCTATTTTACCTAGAATAAAAACTGGTAACCAAACTAAAATACTAAGAAGCATCTGTATTAGAATACTCTTTTTAATTTTTTTCCCAGCATTCTGCTCTTTTTGCTTGATGGAAACAGTTTTTGAAGATGCTTCTATGTGAAAGAAAATCTTTACATAAAAAAAGATTGTTAAAGTATGAAGCATTGGTTGATAAATTATAAAAAATATAAAAGAAAACATCCAGCCTTGACCTCTTAAGCTTCTTATGAAAATTTTCACACAAATAGGAGATTCGCTATGAAATTGCTTTATTTTTGTTTATTTTAGAAAAGAAAAAAGAAAATTTGTGTACTATTAATCTATGATCAAAATCCAACAGACTAAAATGCCTGTAGAGCAACCCAAATTAGCCCTACCCTGACCTTTTTCTTTGGTAATTTTACTGACTAACCCCTTGGGTTGTTGTCATTAATCGAAACGTTATGCAAACGTAATGAAACTATAGACAGGCACTTATTCCGTTCAAATTTGAATATTGTCTTACATGCCCATAATAAAATGGGAATAAAGAAGCCACAATAGAAATGCTCAATGTTAATAATATAAATGATTGTTGATAAGAGGAAACCAGGGATTTTTTAAATGGATGAATGATTACAGAGTGTCTTTCAAAAGCAATAAGACACATTGTTGAACTGGATAGCATCATTGCGAAATAATATTTAAAACCCAACACCTGACAGAAAAGACTCTGTCGCCAGCCAATATCATTTTCAATGTAATTGTCATTGTAATAAACATCAGCTATTGCTATGGAAACGAGATAGAAACAGATGGATAAATCACTTACATTCTCCAACAGTGTAAACTTTTGCTTAACAATAAATTTTGATTTGATGAGGAAATAGATTAGGCTAAAATTTCCAATTAGGGATATCATTGTGATTAGCCAATGAGCAACTTTCTTAATATATGATCCTATAATTCCGGAACAAATTTTCCATTCTCTACTGGACGTTCGACAATTGGTCACTTTTCTCTTCGACTGCCAAACAAGGCAACAAATGTACAAATTTTCAACACGAATCATTTCTACATTTACAATAGATCTTATAAATTCATTTGTTAATTGAAATGATAGTTTTGTTCCTCTAAAGTCTAATTTTCTCAGTTGTATCTTTTGTGAAAATGCTAAATTTTCAATTTTCTTTACAATACAATTTCTTAAAATAAACACTTCCAAGTATTTCAAATCCAACAGATCAATACCGGAAATGATGATTATTTTTGTATTTGAAATGTCAAGGTGTCTTATGAGATGACAATTGAGCTTTTTAATGAAAGATAGTGATGTTATTGGATTGAATTGGAGGATTAATGTTTGTAGAATTGATAATTTAATATCCAAAATTGATGCTCTATCAGTTAATTGTAAATTTACCAATTGCAAATGTACTAAATTTGGAAAATTTAATTGTAAACTGGTAAATTTTACATTGTTTTCAACAATTAAAACATTCAATTCAGTTGAATTTTTCAAGAGATTCTTTAACAAATCATCATTACTATTTCCACCGGAAATGGTAATTTTTTTTAAATATTGAGTATTATACATTAAGGAACTATTGGTGTAATTGTTGGTGTTTTTTGAAGAAAAACTACAGAATAGATAAAAAGTCAGGGTTGTATTGCAATTATCTATTTGAATGTTTGGAAAATTGCATAAATATTCATCACTGCCATCTAAACAGTCTATAATTCCATTGCAAACATGCTCTGGATTAAGAAATATCCTTTCATTTTGACATTTAAAAAATCCTCTCATGTTTAATTTATCTTTTGTTTATAGACAAAAAAGTTTTCTACAGCGGTTGACATTGACATTTTAGTATTTTAAAAAAAAAACACCTACCACAATTCACTTCATCATCTCCTTGTCTGCAGTGAGCAACACCATCACATAGCAAATCACTGGCTATATAATAACCTTCTCCAATGCATAGATATTGTTGGACATTTATGTATATTGCATAGTTTTGTTTGATAGAACATGTCAGTTTTTGGATGGCCCAATGAGGAAAGACTAAAGTAGCAATTTTCACTTTTGTCAATAGGGATTTGACGTTTTGATTCGTCATTTCTGTTTTCACAGTCATATTTGTTATCATCGTTGAATCTTTTTGCTATGCAGTATATTCCACAGTTCACTTGGGTTTCATTACGACAGTCTGATAAGCAAAGGGTTAGGTTTTGGGGTTAGGGTTAGGGTTAATTTCAGAATTGGACCTGTAGTGTAGTTTTTAACTAATGCTTTAAAATGATGACAATATTCATCACTACCATCGAAGCAGTGTTTTTCATTGTCGCATACATTATTCTTATCAATACATTGATTTGTTGTTGAGCACTTTCTATATATATGAATAATCAATTAATCAATAAAACTCCCTTAATTTACAATGTTAGCTTTGTCTTTTTACATTCTATTGGCATCAGCTTGACAATCATTTGCAACTGTTTAGACAGATTGTTTAAAAATTGATTTTAGAGCATAATTCATAAAAAGAACACTTACAACAAGACTCTTCATCTGATTTGTCTGGACAATCAAAAATATTATTGCAGACAAGGTTAGTGCTAATTTTTTCAGATACATTAGTAAGACAATGGAAAAAGTGTTGAACGCCATTCTTAGAACAGTCTCTTTCATCCCAATCACCAATCAAGCAGTCGTTCTTTCCGTTGCAGTGCGAAACTGTATTTATATAATTTCCATCACTTTTACAAAATATATAATATTTCATTATTGCTTTTGGAATCATTTCAAATGGATATTGAAAAAGTGGAAAATTCTCTAATTCTAAAACAAGGAAGAAGGGAAAATAGAGCTGACAACTTGAGTGATTTTGTTCTCTTCATTTACCAGTAGTTTGTTGGCAAATTGGTATATTAGCTACAAAAG